>JAPDER010000098.1:0-68094 GCA_027569225.1 Aspergillus panamensis | reverse complement strand
AAAAGGATTCCGGCTGTGACTAGAGACTTTAAAAAAAAAAAAGTAAGGGGGCGGAGTGGTTTTGGCAGGGGGATGCGGCGGAGCCATAGTGAAGGGGGCGGTTAACGGTAGAGGACTTAGCTGTTAGCTGTTAGCTGTTAGGGTCACGCCATCTCTCGTCCCAGATCGCAATCTCGTGTCTCAGGATCATTGAAAAGACCCATACACACTTTTTTGGGGTGCTTTGTGATGGATACCTTGGTTTCGTGTCTCTTGGAAAGAACTCCCCATCTTCGCAAAGAAGACGCTGATCGAGTGGATCACATGCACGAGGAGGGCTTGGATGAGTGGGACTTTTGGTCTGACCCTCTCGAAACAAATTCTCCACAAAATCAATGCAAGCCAATTCTTGCCCTGTCGACCTACAGCCACCTAGTTCGTGTCTGCAAGATTTTGAGTTTTATTCATGTTGCACAGCCTTGCACTCTGACACCTGCATCTCGAGCGTTGCTCAGGGATGAGCTTCGGAAGGGGCATGCTCGGCAGCCTTTCCAAGACATATTTCAAGATCCCGGTGCAACTCGCCCTGCAGAGGAAATCTTGTTGCCTCATCAACATCACCTTCGGTTGATATACCTCTATGTGCTTCTCAGGCTTGACCCTCAGCCAGTGAATCCAAGAAGGGATGCAACAGATGTTTTTCAAAGCTCTGAGAGCGTTGCTTGCGCCACCGAAGCCTCTACAATCCTAAATGCTTATGTCCAAAAGCCCAACCCTCGCTCTTCCGCATCTCCGTGTTTTATTGTGCCCGCTAGCCTTTTCCAGTCTCGTGCCAAGAGGTGCCCAGATGTCGGTAATATCTTTTTGATTCCAGTAAATGTGCACCTTCGATCATCAAGCTCAGAACGAGGTTCTCCATCCGCGACTGGCAACTTTTGTACTGAACAAGCGACAACGCTCACTACTCAATCCAACGATCGCCAGACAAGCGATGCTGAAACACAACCCTTAGATGAACCTCAAAGCAGCAGAAGAGGTCCGGCCTCCCGAAGTCATCCCCAGCAAAGTGAAACGTCCGTGGATAGCGAATCGGTATTAAATGATTTCGTGGCAATAGATACGTCTGAGTGGTAAACCTCACTCCCAATGTAACTTGAGCATGGCATCTGACTTTTCAAAAGGACAAACAACTGGGAACAAGGAATGCTGAACCTCGGCTTTACAGGGAATCCTTCAGCAGACAAGTTTTACGAATTCTGTGAGCCGAGTCCATGAAATGTCAGATTTTAGGCAATTTGTGGAATCCTACTCAAAGTTTGAAATATTTCGCAGACTTCGAGAATGGTAAATAAGTGCTCAACTACAATCCCTTCGAGAAATCGACGTAGTTCACAGCCGGAAACCTGATCGATGGAGAGCCCGACGCATTGCTTCGTTGGCAGCAAGTGAAGGTAATTCGTCAATCGGTCGCTCTGTCCAGAGAGCAGCCTGTTCAATAGCCTGGTGGCTCATAACATCTAACCCGTCCACGATCTCCCAATTTTGTCCCTTCGCCAAGCTTGCAAGCCACGTCAAAGGAGTTGGATCATAAGACATCTCCAGGAAAATCTTGGGCACATTGCAGTCGGACTTTTTCTCTATCAACGCAGTGCAGATGCTCCGTGCGATACGCTCAGGCTCGGTTTTTGGAGCGATGTCAGGCACCGCACTAATTGCTACCACAGGGGACTTGGCAATAGATTGGAGATCATCCAGCGTCTCCAAAAACTGAATCTCTTGGCGCAATCCATTTTGCTTGAGGGTTCTGATGGTCGACATGGCTTCCTCCCGGTCGCGATTGACCAAGTAGATCAACTTGACTCCTAAACCCTCTGCTAGAGCGTAGATTGCAGACCTGCAGGTTGCACCGCCGCCAATGACCAATGCAGGCCACCCCTCTATGCGGCTTCGTAGGTTGGGGCATTGTTTGAGAAGGGCGCGTTGAATTCCAATCCAATCGGTATTCGTTCCAACGAGAATCTTTCCTTCCTTGCCGGCGATCAGATTAGGTAGCGAATAGATTGTGTTGATGCAGCCAATCTTTTGGGCTTCGACAGTCAAAATATCGACAAGATCCATTGATTGGACCTTATTGGGCATCGTGACGGCCGCGCCGATGAAATCATCCCGTCGCATCAGCCACGCCAAGTCCTCCGTGTCTTTGGAATCGAGTCTGAGGTATCGCCATGGCAAGCCTAGCTCACGAAAAATGGTGTTATGGAAAGATGGAGACACTGAATGAGCGATTGGTTGCCCAAATAAGTAAACGGTCTTTCGAAGGTGGTATTTGTCAGTGGTAGCGGCCACTTTCTCGTGGTAATCGTTGGCAGGACCTGGGGTTGTCAATTTTGTGGACTGGGAGGGGGACATAGCTTGGCAACCAGACGGTTGTTTGAAGAGGCAATTGAGAATAATACTTTTTCCTTCCTACAAGAGAATCAGCGGTATATGAAACGGGCCCCTTAGCGAAATATCCAAGAGCCGTGGAGAAAGTAACTCTGACGGATGAGATTTACTGCATCTGGGTGGATCCCGGAAGGACATTATCCGACCAATCACGAGAGAATTCGGGTCTTCGGCCAGAGGAACCTTTTGCGGGGCATAGCAGATGAGACAGCACGGGGAAGCATCTGCTGCATCCCAAAACTGTCAACTCGTGCACGTGGGGAACGATGAGTAGCATGCGCTGCGGCAGCCCCTGAATCCTCAAATCTAGCTACCCCAGCAGCATATATAACCCCCCTGAAATCACTATCATAGAAGTGCATGTAATAATCAAAGTGAAGAAATCTTACTTTTTGAGTGTAATTATAGAAGTATTAATGCAAGAAATCAAATAAATCTTGATTTCACTGGAACGGGTAGTCTACCAAAGTCCTGATGGAACCCTTGAACTCCGAAATGTAGCCTAGTCGGGATGCCTGCTTGGTCACAGTTTGCATTTCTTTTGCTTCCTAATTTAGCTAGATATCTAGCCCCTATCATCCATGTATTGAGCGCAGTGTTGCTGCTAGATTCAAGGAATCAGACCTTCACATTCAGGTGGTGGAGTACAAGTCAATACACAGGTGGCGAGGTTCGACAGTATATACACAATAGAAAAAGGTACCTAAACATAGACTAGCTTAGGTTCTAAGGATAAAGCATGGTAAAGCTAACAAAGGTGTGGTAAAGATGCGTTTATATACATAAGGTAATCATATCATTCATATGATCAGTTTATACCCTGAGTCTGACCTAATCCTATCTTCAGTATGCCCTTCATACTTGTAGGAGAATGATTGGCCAATAAACTTCCAATCTAGGGCCGTGGCATCATAGTAAGGGTATGAGCAGGCAGAGTATATATAGTTCAACGTGCAGCGCAGCTAATTCATTGGCTGATAGTGACGTAATCCACCACCAAGTCAGACGGACGAATTACGTGAATCTGTTTCTCTGACAGATCCTGGGGTGGTTTCTTTCTATGTAATGATTGGGTTTATTCATGAGTAACATCATAATAGGTTTGCGGGCACTATTGCGGCACTTTCCGGCCGCCTCTTGTGGTGGAGATGGTTGGTTTGCAGGTGAAATTGTGCACCGGAATATCATAGTCCCGATACTCAACAACGGGTTGAGTATCCGATATCGATTCCCCGAGACGAGACTGGTCCACGTCTCGGGGACACCCACCCAGAGTCGGAGTGCAAGCACCAGGATGAATCCGGCTCTTGACCACGACCGCAGCTTGAGCAGCTTGCCTGACGAGAGCGTGATGATGAGCCTGCGTACGGCCTACAGACAACGGCGGGTACGGAAGTCCCGAGGCCGCGGCCTCCGGACGAGGAATGGTTGGTAAGTACACTCTGATCGCGTATGATGATGATGATGTCTTCCTTGACACGGTGAGGCAGCACAACGTGCCGAAGGAGACACTTGAAGTGTGATGAAGCCAAACCGACATGCGGCCCTTGTGCGAAAAAGGACAAGGTTTGCGAATATGTTCGCTCGAATAGGGTCTCGACGGAAGGGGCAATTCCCATGGCGCCTGTGCAGGAAACAGCCGCCATAGCGTCCCCCGAGCAGAATCCGCACGGCCCATCGGCTTATGCCCAGCCTGATACAGTAGTGCCTGGTCAGCCGGAGGAGCCATATCAAATCACTCACGCAGTACCCGGCACTCGCCCTCCCGAGGCGGATGTTGATCCCCCTCCACCAGCCCTCCCGGTTCACCTCTCAGGGAGTGACCTGTGTTTAAGCCCCAGCCCAGTCGCCTGGCCAGTGGTCGAGCTATCCCCCTCGGATGCATCCTTTGCCGCGCTGCAATGGCTGGGGCTACTCGCGAACGACGCTGCGAGAGATAGTCCCAAACTCCCGACGGTCCCAAATGCCCAGGAGGACGAGAGCCTCTCGCTGGGAGGCGCTGGTACGGATGGGACGACGCAACCGAGCGCGCTGCAATGCGCGACGCAGGTGCTGGATAGCGCTCCGACCAATGACGCCAGTCATGATCCGGCACACGGCGGCGCTCCCGGAGGCAGTCCGCTCCGACAGGAACCGATCTGGCAGGCCAAGGAGCCCATCGAGCTTCTGCCGACCGAGGAGACATTATTTGAGCATTTCGTCTGTCAAGTAAGCCCGTGGGTAAGGTCATTCTAGCTCCCCTTTAGCTGCCCTCTGTGTTATGGCTGATCAATCCCGCCTTTCCAGATTGATCTTTTTGATCCCACTGCCCAATTTTCGACGTTCGTTGCGCACTTGGCCGTAAGCTGATGATCTTTATTCTACCTGGATCGAGATGGAGGGACACAGACAGAACTGACAGTACCCTCTCAGATACACAATGCCGGGCTCATGAATGCGATCCTGGCTCTCGCCTTTCGCCATCTAGCTTTGAATCCTCGGCTGGATAGCCACCAGACGCCCAATAAGCATGCAGCGGCGATCCAATACTACTCCCAAACGCTCCACTACGTGCAACGGGCGATGCAACACCAGGGCTACAAGACCAGCCTCGAGCTCCTGGCTACAACCCTGATTATTTCTGCCTATGAGATGCTCGACAATTCGACTAACGACTGGGAGCGGCATCTTGTGGGGGTCTTCCTGATCCAGCGCTCCCAGACTATCCATGGCGAGTCTGGGGGGCTTTACGCCGCCGTATGGTGGGCCTGGCTCTGCCAGGACATCTGGGCAGCCTTTCGAGAAAGACGCAAGACCCTCACCTTCTGGGTGCCGCAGAAGCCCCTCTCGGCGTTATCGCCGCACGAGCTCGCCATGCGCTCCGTCTACATCACTGCCAAGGTGATGAGCTACTGCGCAGATGCTGCCGATGAAGGGGGCAACATGAACATCCAGCAACGAATCGACGGGGCTGCACGCCTGCGCCGGATGCTTGACGACTGGAAACGGCATTTGACGGTTCAGTTCTCTCCCTTGCCTCGTGGTTCACGCAATCGACCCAGCTGCCTCCGGCCACTTTGGATCCGGCCCGCTGCCTTCGGTATAGAATTACCTTATTTCCTCTTCATTTCTGCCTTCCTGCGAACCAAAGAGAAAGCAACTAACGAGATGACCACTCCTCTAGCTGTGGCCGTCCAATTTTTCAACGTGTCGCACATCCTCTTACGGGTTCACGAGCCGAGCATGGGAGGGATGGAGCTGTATTTCGAACGCCAGACCTTCATCAAGAGCTGCGTGGAGGCTATCTGCGGCATTGCGATGACGTTGGAAGACAATGCGTCCAGTTTAATGTCTTCACAAGCTCTATTTATTGGTATGTCCTTCGACGCCAAATAAACTGATACATCAGAAAACAGGTTAACCAAGAACATACAGCGGGAATGTTCACCCAGGAGCCTTCTGTCCGAGATGAGATTGTGAAACTACTAGAGTCCTGCCATGAGCGAACCGGCTGGCCCGTGAGATCTTTGGGAGCAGACCTACAGGAGTTCTGGGAAAGTTCGAAGGCTACTCGTACGGGAGCCACAGGGGCCAAAGACTTGGCCAGGGAGTGGATGCCGGCAGCATAATTGATTCAGGCAAGACTAAAATCAAAAGCACCTGAAGGGAAAACGTCTACAGTCGAAGCAAGGCTCCCTTTACGCCTGAATCCAACTGGACTCTCCATAGTCGGTGCTCGTTGAGAGCAAAGATCTCCCCATTTCGCCCAAAGCAGAAGTTGGCCACCCCCCCTTCGATCAGAATCCGACCCAGAAGGACACCTCCCGGGGACCAGACGTGGATCCCGTCCCCGCACCCACTGTACACATTTCCTGCTAGGTCACACTTAATCCCATCCGGGATCCCCTGGTCTGCCATTGCGAAGAGCCGCCGGTTGGTGAGGAACGGCTCGCTATGATACGTAGATATATCGAAGGCGTAACTAGAACCCCACCAATCCCCGTTCGACATTAGCCAGCGATTCATTCCCTGAGCAGATAAACCTATGATCGCATCTGAAACCTACATTGAAGCCACTCGGTGATCGTGGACGGTCCCATCCCCTTGCACCCGATCCGTATCGGTCACGTAGACCACGCTCTCGTCCGGGGAGAAGCAGATCCCATTGGGCCTCCCAAACCCATCCGCCATGGCCCGGATCCCGCGTGTCCCCTTCGCCGGACACCACCGATACACCTGGCTGGGGAGAGAAGGCGGCGGCCGATAGCCCTGTTTGGCGCCGTAGATGGGATCGGTGAACCAGACCGATCCATCCGTGTGCACCACCACATCATTGACCGAATTGAGCGGTCGGCCGAAGAAATCCCCCAGCATCAGTTCGGCCGTATACGGGGCCGCGGCGGACATCCGGTACAGCCCGCTGGGCTCGGTCATGGACCCCTGCGCGCAGAAGAGGATGTGGTCCGGCCCGTCGTTGATGCCGCCGTTGGCCATGGGGATGGGAATGGTGGGGTGGATCTCCTCACATTTGACGGGGGTTTGGCTGAGGTCTACCCGCGTGATGTAGACTGTTTGCTGCTGGCTGTTGTTCGCATCTATGCAGCGGTTGCTGGTGATGTAGAGGCTGTTAGTTTCGGGGAAGAAGACGCCGGCCTCGTGCGCGAATGGGTAGATGGGGTTTTCGGCCAGGAGTTCGATGGCCGGGGACGGGCCTACGATGGTGGCAAACCGCGGGTCGTGGTGGTGGAAGGTTGACATGGTGTCCTTGCTCCAGAGGAGTCCAGAGGAGGACCTCTCAACCCGTGCAGCGAGTCAAGGAAGATGAAGCTCAGCACAAGGCCCCAGTGGTGGGAAGATCGGGAGCGGGGAAACCTCGCATGGGGGGGTAGGATGAGATAGATAGGCGAGTGGATCCGACCACGCCCGTCTCGAGGTCATTCCATCCCCGCCAACCCAACGATGCCACCACAGTGCCAACAGGAGGTTGAGTTAAATATGGCGACTAGCCACGCCAGCTACGGGGGGGGATAAAAACAAGTCAAGCAAGAGTTGTTGGTCACAGTGAAAATGTCCTGGCAAGAAACTAACCGTCACCGGTGCATCCTCCGCGACGCTGCCGCTGGCCACTACGGGGTTATCGCCGCCATCGCCTACAACGTCGAGCAGATTCTGGGCCTGGTCCGGGCTGCTGAAACCGCTCGCTCCCCGCTCATCATCCAGTTCTTCCCCTGGGCGATCGAAGCCACGGATGGCCTGTTGGTCCGCACCGCCGCAGACGCTGCCCGACGCGCCACCGTGCCCATCAGCATCCACCTCGACCACGCACAGTCAGAAACCATCATTAAGCGCGCAGCCGAGCTCCCTTTTGATAGCATCATGGTCGACATGTCCCACTACGAGAAGGCCGTGAATCTGCGTATGACCCGAGAGTTGGTGGCATACTGCAACGAGCGCGAGAAGGCGACGGAGGCGGAGCCCGGTCGGATTGAAGGCGGGGAAGACGGAGTGATGGATACGGCTGGATTAGAGGCGTGCATGACAACGGCGGAGGAGGTGGATGAGTTCGTGGCGACCGGGGTGGATGTCCTGGCGCCGGCGTTTGGGAATATTCACGGTGAGTATGGGCCCCGGGGCACGCAGTTGGATTTCGAGCGGTGAGTTTCAGACAGCCCCCCTCCCTCAGCCTGTTGCCGGTCTCTGATGGATGAGTGGGTATAGATTCGAAAAGGTGCGCCTGCAGGCCAACGGGCGAGTGTTTCTGGCCTTGCACGGCACCAACGGGTTTGCGCCGGAACTGATGCAGCGCTGCGTGGCTGCGGGCGTCACCAAGGTCAACGTGAACCGGCTGGTGTTGGACGACTATTACGAGCACCTGCATGCCAATACCGGGAGGATGCCACACACGCAACTGATCGAGCAAGGGATTCAGAAGGTGGCGGATTTGACGGTCAAATGGATGGAGATTTGCGGATCCGCGGGCCAGGCTTAGTAGTACCTTAGGTAGTATACTATCCACCTCCCAAATTTTACTGTCATTACCCCCCCTTCGAAATTGATCAATCCAAATCCCGTCGGGCTTTCGAATATTCTACGATGACCGCGGCTACTGCAAGTTACTGTACATCCCTCCGTCCGCCAAGAGCCCCGTCGCATTCACATAGCGGCTCATCTCCTCGCACGCCAGAAAGACCGCTGGCCCCGCCATGTCCTCCGGGGCCCCGATGCGCCCGAGCGGGATGCGGGCCTCGAGGGCTGCCTTCTTGGTTGGATTCTTCATGTCGTGGTCGGCCAGAGTCGTGGCAATCGTCCCGGGCATGAGCGCATTGCAGCGGATCCGGTCTTTCCCCAGCGCAATCGCCATCGACTGCATCATGGAGAGGATCGCGGCCTTGGTGGGCGTGTAATGGGTCTGGAACCCCCCGCCGAGCAGGGCGCTGACCGACGAGATGCCGATAATGGAACCACCGTGGCCCTGCTTCACCATCTGGCGCGCGGCAGCCTGGCACGAGTAGAAGCAGCCTTTGACGTTGATATCGGTGGTGTGGTCGAGGAGGGCTGGTTGAATCCTGTCATTCAATTAGCCTTTATGCCTTTTTTTTTTTTTTTTTTTTCCAATTTTCCCCTTGTGGTTTTAAAACAAAAAAATGGGGTGAAATACTTGAGGAATTCGGCCGGTTTGAACACCCCTGCATTGGCGACAAAAGTGTCCAGCTTCCCCCATCGCGACACAGCTTCTTGGACGAGGCGGGTGCTGGTATCTGGATCTGTGACGTCTCCCGGCAGCTCGAGGATGCTGCCCGCGTGGGGGTTTTCTTTCCTGATCGCTTCGACATCTGTGAGCAGACTGTGGCGCAACCCGTCATCCTGGGGACAGCCCAGGTGGTTGACGGCGACGTTGCAGCCTTGCGTAATGTAGGCCAACACGATCGCCCGACCGATTCCTGTGGTGCCGCCGGTGATGGCAGCGGTTTTACCCTTGAGCAGGTTCCAGGCGGGGAGGGCCATGGCTACTGTAGGAGTGTGGGAGTGTGGGAGTCGAGGAACTGGTTGCGGGTGGCAAGCGGAGGAGAGTGAGAATCCGGATTTGTTGGGACTGGTGAACAGCTTCAATGTTTATCAAGGTAATATGGGTATCGGCCACATTCCGTCCAACAAGAATTGCACCGCAGAAGGGAAAGATTGCGGACCTCGCAAGTGGTCCCTTGCACCGTCTCGGGGCTCTCATCCTCAGCCTCAACACCATCGTCTCCACAACCGTACCTGTAGGGCCGAGGAGTGTCTCCGCCGCCTCGGGCAACCACCGACTCGAGATGTGCGGGGTGGAAGGAGTGGTGTCGAGTGGGAGAAGGATGAGGAGTATAAATCAACTCATTCCTCGTAGTTCCTACCGTCAAGGGATTCGCATCTGCCTTTTGATACCTTGTCGGCTGTCTTCTCTGCTTGATCTTCGGTTGATATATCGTTCAACATGTCTCCCGCCCTGGCCTCCCCCGAATTGGCTCCCCCCCCAGCAGATGCTGCCCCTCAGACCCAGGTCACCCTCTCTGGAAAGGTCATTGCTAGTATGTCGACGCACCCTGAACGGCCCAACGGAACCGCGCAAGGTTGTACAAGGACCCAAAAGCCGACTAATGAATGTCATAGTCACGGGCGCCAACCGCGGAATCGGTCTGGGCATCGCCGAGTGCTGCCTCGCAAACGGCGCCGCCAAAGTCTACTCCATCGACATCGGAGAGACCGGGGATGAGTTCGCCGCCATCTCCAAAAGCTACCCGGGCCAACTGTTCGCGGTGAATGCCAACGTGACCGAGGAAGCCACCATCACCGCCGCGATCGACACGATCATCGAGCAGGCGGGCGCCCTGCATGGCATGGTCGTCAACGCCGGACGCACCCACCACAAGGCAGCCCTCGACTTCACCAAGGACGAGATCGAGTCGCTGTTGAATGTCAACCTGTTCGGCGCCTTTTACAGCGCCCGTGCGGCTGCCCGGGCTTTTATCAAGCTCGGGATCAAGGGCTCCATCGTCTTTACGGCCTCGATGGCTTCGTACCGCCCCAACAAGGTTCTCCCCCCACCTCTGTTCTAACATGCCAACATTTCCCCCCTTCACCTTCTTCGAACAGTCCTGATTGTCCGGGTGTAGCGCGTCCCCTCCACCCCCTACGGTGCCTCGAAAGCCGGCGTCCGCAACATGACTCACACCCTCGCCATGGAATGGGCTCAGTACGGCATTCGCGTCAATAGCGTATCCCCGGGCCTGGTCAAGACGGCCATGACCTACTGGGTCCCGCAGCAGCCAGACTGGGAGCAGCAACTCAAGTACTACGGCGGATTCCCCCGGTTGGCCGAGGTACAGGAACTCGGCGGGGCGTACGTGTATCTGCTGAGTGACGCTGCCAGTTATACGACCTCCATTGACATTCCGGTGAACGGAGTCATTGGCAGTAAGTTTACTTTACCTATGTTTATGTGTGGATGCTGGCACTAACAGGAGTAGTTTGCTGAATGTGATAGGACTACAATTTTCATTGAACTCGGATAGATTGAGAGTTTTGCTGCGACAGATTTCTTTCTTTCTTCCTTTTTTTTTCTTTTCTAATCTTCAAGTTGCTTACATTCGTGGCGCTAGATGGTAACAAAATGCTCTGTCCACGCCGGATTCTTGTTGGGAATATGACATTTCCGCACAGTAGATAGTGGATTATATGTATTGTCTTCTTTAATTAACAGCATCCATCAATTACCCCATCTACAGAACCAGTGACTATTTTCAGAGCCGGACGAGTATTTGCACAATTCCTTATTAACCTTGGCGAAGCCTTCACTTCACTTTGCTTCTCACTACTCGACCTTGCCATTTTTTCATTCATTAGATGTTATACTTAGTTTTTGAAAAGCCTAGCTATTTTCCTCACAATCCAAATGCGTTATATTTGGGGAGGGATCACCGTACACCAGGACCGCCATACACAAGACTGACTGCTAAGGTAGTTTCTGTCCAACGATCGGAGATATCTTTCGATCAAGGAACTGTCTTCTCAGCGATGAGATTCTTGAAGTTTTTTTTTTTTTTTTTTTGTTTTTTTTGGCGGCGAGGACCTGATGCTGAAAGCTGGGGGTGGCTGAAGTTCTGAAACAAGAGGATGGAAAGATGGGGCAAGAATTGGGGAGAGAAAAGGAGGCTGGCCGCGACTCGGGGACATGCTGGATGAATGGAGTCTTGGTGGCCATTTGCCGGCACTCCTAAACACGCCATTGGGTAGCGGCCACGGAATGGATCCTCTGACTAGACACCCCGAGACGGGCACAATCTCCGCTAGGCAGCTTGCAGATCACGGCGGCGATGTTACTCTAGAGTTGCGATTATGTGCAAGGAGAGAGGCCTGGATTCCACTTCCCAAGTCCGCATCAGCCATCGATCGACCAACTCCCGGCACTCGCGCGGCCGCACACACATCTCCAGAAACACCTGATATTATCTGGTCTGGAGGAGGTGATCAAATCCACTAGGAGATCGTTCTGCGTCCGCGAGCCGGACATGAAGATCGCCCTGATCTGATGACCGTGTTCATGCATTGCGTCTGCAGCGCGATGAACCCCAGGATCCCGTCGTAGTGGAGCGCTAGGTCCAGGATGGACTCCTGGTCACTGGTCAGGCCGATGATGGCGCCGCTCATGCGCGAGCCCGCAATAGGGTACTGGTTACCCCAGAGGTCACCGTAGAAGAAAAAAGTACGCGGAGGAGAAGAGCATGTCCCGGGACGACGTATTCATCGTACGGGAGGGCTAGGTGACAGGTGGAAGTGCCGGCCACGACTGTCAGGCGACGGTAGACTGCTTCCTTACAGCGGAGGAGGGGTCCATATCCAGCCCCAGCTCGCGGTCGACTTTTGCACCCCACCGTGCCGATCCAGCCAGCGCAGGCGTCAGCCCAGACTGGGCTGCTGCTTTGCCATTTCGGGGTCCAACGGACGCCCCAGCGAACTCCCCAGCAATGAGATAACGGCTCTTCTAGGGTTTAGGGTTTTAAAAGGGAGGGGGAATAGAAAAGCAAAACGAACCTTGTCATTGATACCGCCCAGTGGAGCAAAGTCATCCCCGAGACGGCGGTATCTGGAGTCCAGACCCACGAGCTTGGCCATGGACTATAAAAATGTATTAGGAGATCGGCCTGATCATAGCGGACACCAAGGATCAGTCTCGTCTAATCCACTCTCACAATGGTCCTCTCCAAGCCCAACGATGCCCCTGTGCAAACACTCTTTGATCTGACTGGCAAGGTGGTTGCCATCACTGGCGCCGGGCGAGGAATTGGTCTCTCAGTTGCCACTGCATACGCCGAAGCTGGTGCCAAGGTATGTCGCTATCTATATGGTCCATCCATCTAGCGTAACCTGGTAGAATGAAAACCTAAGTAACCCGAGATTGCCCTTCTCTATCGCACCACCACCAGCACTCCAAGGACCGCCAAAGCGCTCGCGTCCAAATATCAAACCCAAGCCCGCGCATACCAAGCCGATGTCACCATCCAAGCCGAGATCTCGGGCGCGATTGACCAGATCGTGAAGGACTTCGGAAAGTTAGACGTCATCGTGGCCAACGCGGGCATCTGCTCCGAGCATGCGGCGGAGGAGTACAGTCCCGCCGAGTTTCAGGAGATCATGGCTGTGAATGTCAACGGGGCATTCTATACAGCACAGGCGGCGGCCAGAGTGTTCAAGCGGCAGGGATTCGGGAATGTGGTCTTCACGGCCTCAGTCAGCGCCACGCTCGTCAACACGCCGCAACGACAGGCAGCCGTCCGTCTCCTTCTTTCCTTCTTCTATCTTGTGTATCGGCTGCCGGAAAGTACAATCACTCGCTAACCCGGACTGTAGTACAACGCGTCGAAAGCCGGAGTCCTGCAGCTTACCAAGTCCCTCGCCGTGGAGTGGGTGGACTTCTGCCGCGTCAACTGTGTGTCGCCGGGATACATCCAGACACAGATCATGGAGTATGCGTCGCCGGAGATGTTGGACCAGTGGCTGGGTCAGATTCCTGCCCGTCGGTTTGCCTCTCCATACGAGCTGAAGGGGGTGAGTAGACGATCGAACCGGTTTCTTGAGACGGGATAGCTAATTGGAATCTCTAGGTGTACCTCTTTTGCGCATCGGATGCGTCAAGCTACATGACTGGCTCGAACCTAGTGGTGGATGGCGGATTCACGCTGCCGTAAATTGAGGAAAGGAGTGCATAATAGTTTTCTATAGATCAAATGCAGCTCCCCCTGACATCAAAAACAGAAATTCTGCGTTCCCGGTACGTTGCTTTATCGGACGGAGTCACTACGGAGTAAGAGGAGTACAGCCTGCAGCCGACGTGAGCTTTAGAAGCCTTGTATGATCTTACGACAGGTCTGTCATATGCATTTAAACGCCAGACGAGATATCGTGTATGGTGATTATTGGATGGAATTACTCTTAAGGGAGAGAAGAGTCCTGCGCAAACAGACCATCAGCACTGCCTTGTAAAACCCTTTCTTCTCTACTCTTGTCTTGAATTGCATACCTACATCGACTAGATATCTAGGATCCTAGTGTGTCCGCCCTCGCATCGTGCCATCAATGCCCTCCAGGTCGCTATATAACCGCCACTCGTAGTCCAAGCTGGGATCATTGAACCGTGCCTTTGCATCCAGCGTCGCGATCTCCGCCATATCTGCCGCGTCCAATTCGAAATCGGCCGCCAGGTTCTCCTCAATCTGCCAGTCGACCACGCTCTTCGGGATGACTGACCGGCAGCTATTGATCCCCCACGCCAGGACCACCTGCACGGGGCTCTTGCCATACTTCTCGCCGATCCGCTTCAGAATCGGCTGGTCAATCACCCGCATCATGTGTGCCACCTCCTTGGACCATCCCGTTTGCCGGTAGAAGTCGTTCATGTTGCCCAGGGGGCTAAACTGGACCACGTGGATGCCCTTGGCCCGCAGCCACTCGTTGAACCCCTTCTGCTGGAGGTAGGGGTGCACCTCCATTTGGTGGACGGCTGGGACCTAAACCAAGTTCCAATCAGAAGCCCATAATACGATGGAACATGGAACGGGAGTCAGGGGGGAGTGAAAAAAAGGAAATGAAGGAGCGCACAGTATCAGTCTCCTGGAGCAGAGTCTCGATCTCTCCTTGGCTGAAATTTGACACCCCAATAGCCTTCACCTTGCCCGTCCGCGTCAACCGCTCCATCGCCCTCCACGTGTCCACATAGTTCGTCTCCCCCGCAATCATTCGCCCCTCCGCATCGCGAGGGAATCGGTCCGGCCCCCGCTGAAACGTACACGGATAGTGCATCAGCAACAGATCCACATAGGGCGTATCCAGGTCTCGCAGGGAGTCGTCCAGCGCCCGCTCCACGTCTTCCGGGTGGTAGTCATTACACCACAGCTTAGTTCCCAGGAAGATATCTGCCCGGGGCACGCCGCTCTTCCGGATTCCGCGGCCTACCTCCGCTTCGACGTCGTACACTCTCGCTGTATCGATCAGGCGCATGCCCTTCTGGAGGGCCCGACTGACGGTCTCTTCCTGGGAATCGGGGTCCTGGAAGGTACCAAAGCCTAGGGCGGGGATTTTGGCCCCGGTATTGAGGGTGTAAGAGGTGGTGCGGGTGGTCAACGTGCGAGAACCAGGACGGAGCTGTTGTTGCTGCTGTCGCAGGGGAAGTAGAATGGATTTCCCCCAGGCCGTGGCCCGGGGTGCTCGAGCTGCAAGGAACGCCATGCTATAAATCACGCTGCACGGTCAAAGGAAATGGCACTGAGATGTGCATGTAAGGATGGGGGATAGCCAAAACTTTCGTGCGAGGAAGAGAGCGGAGAGGAGAGGCAGCTTACCCCGATCGGAGCTTTGCGAAGGGGATTAAATCTTCAGTGTCCCGCATTGGAAAACGCGCGAGCTCAAGCGGTCGAGTAAGATGCCTACAAGCGGCCGATCGGGCTCCGAGACGGTCCAGGCCACTTCGCAGCGGACATGCCAAACCTGGGGATGATGGAATTCCTGCTCCTTTGCCCCCGTCTCGGGGACATGCCGGCCCATGGCGAGTGGTATTTCTTCCCCCACACGTCGCCATCTTTCCGCACTCCCCTACACTCGGCATCAAGTTCGTCAGTCAGCTCCTTTTCGGTGCACTATTATATGATCGGCATTCACCATGCTCGTAAACTGTTCCGGGGAAAAGCGGGGTGGGTTCTGGGAGTCGGAATCCCCGGCTTTCCCCCGGACTCTCCCCCTCTCCATCTCCCCAGAAATTGACATCGGTGGACCAATAAATACCAGGCCACATGGCGTCCGAGACGTGGACTCAACTACACTAACTTGCATTCAATTTTCAATTGACCCCCCTTCCTCCTTCTTGGTTTTCAATTCTAGACGAAATGGTGAAAGCTGGCAAGCCGTATTTTGGGCTTCGAGGTGGATGGCTGACCTTCTGGATCACGCTGGCTTGTGGTGCTGATATGACCCTCTACGGATATGACCAGGTGCGTTCTACACCAACGAAAGGGCCTCGCGGCTTGCAGAGAACAGCATGAGGCGCGAAGAGTGCTTACCGGGCCCCTAGGGAGTCTTCAGCGGAGTCGTGATATCGCAAGACTTTCTTCGGCTGCACGATCTGCAAGGCCCATCGAAGACGACTTTGCTCGGCACCGTCACGGCTATCTATGATGTCGGCTGCTTTCTCGGGTCGCTGCTGGCGTACTGGCTGGGCGAGCGGCTAGGGCGCCGGAACACGGTCTTGGTGGGCACTACCGTCATGTCCATTGGGGCTCTTCTGCAGGCGTCTTCCTATAGCCTGGGGCAGATGATGACGGGGCGAATCGTCGCGGGGATAGGGAATGGTGGGTCTTGAACAATATGATACTCGAGTTGTCCAGAACGCATTGGGGTACTCATGTCCATTGCTAGGTCTCAATACGTCGACGGCACCCATCTGGCAGGTGGAAACTTCCAAGGTCGAGTGGCGAGGGAAGCTGGTCATTCTCGAGAACGTCCTCGTGCTCGTGGGATTTTCTCTGGCCAACTGGCTGAATTATGGCCTCTCGTTCGCCCATGGGCCGGTGTCATGGCGCTTCCCATTGTCCTTCCAGTTTGTCTTTAACATCATTATCTTCTGCACCGTACCCTGGCTGCCCGAGTCTCCAAGGTACGAAGAGAAAAAAAGAGAAGCCCGTGAGAAAGATGCTAACGGACTAATGGTGTCAGGTGGCTGATTGCCCATGGCCAGACCGATGACGCCGTTCGGATTATCGCGGATCTGGAAGACAAGGACTGCACCGATGCCTTGGTCCAGCTCCAACTGAGCCAGATCCAATACAGCGTCAAGTACGAGCGAGCCAACCACGTCAGTTTCGGCGATATCCTGCGCGGCCGGGCCCATGAGAAATCGGGGACCAAGACCGCCCGCCGTCTCCTGCTGGGCATGGGCGCCCAGGCCATGCAGCAGTTCTCCGGCATCAACGTGACGTCCTACTATCTGCCCACAGTCCTCACCCAGTCTGTCGGGCTGAGTGAGTCCCTCTCCCGACTGCTCGCTGCGTGTAATAGTGTGCAGTATCTCCTCTTCTCCATGATTGGGATTCCCAATGTTGAGCGATGGGGTCGCCGAATGCTGCTGATGTTCGGTGCGGCGGGGATGTGCTTCTGTTATATCTTCATCACCGTTCTCATCCGGTACAATGAGATGCCGGGCTATGCGCATCGAGAGGAGGTGGCCTCAGCTTCGGTCGCGTTCTTCTTCCTGTATTACGTGTTCTTTGGAATTGGCATGCAGGGGGTGCCGTGGTGTATGTTCGATTCCTTCCTTCCCCTTCCACCGTCCCTCAGCATTCCTTCACCGTCTCGTTTTGAGGGCGTTGGTGCTAATGGACCGGCCGGCCTGGTAGTGTACCCCACCGAAATCAACTCGCTCACCATGCGCACCAAAGGGGCTGCGCTGGGGGCCGCCACAAACTGGATCTTCAATTTCATGGTCGTTGAAATCACGCCCACGGGGATCCAAACGCTCGGCTGGCGCTTCTATATCATTTGGATCGCCCTGAATGCGGCCATAGTCCTCGTCGTTTATCTGTTTTATCCCGAGACCGCTGGTCGCACGTTAGAAGATATGGATGACTACTATCGCGGGAACCCTCCTCTTCTGGTATGCCTGGACCAGGAGGCCATCTCGCGCAAGCGTCCCGAGAAGTATCGAGCTCGCGACGAACATATCATCCGGGCGAAAGAAGGAGGCGGATCGGCGGAACATCTGGAAACTATGGGAGGAATATGACTTGGAGCACGTACATAGCGTCAATACATGAATCCCTCCATCTGTGTCCTCATGGTAGATATAGATTAACATGTGTTCGTCTCGTAGCTTTTCATGCACGGCTGTTCTTTTCCTCCGAAATATTGATAGCTTCGTCACATCTTCCGAGCAAATCACCACTGAAAAGAAGGCCCTCAAAGCGGGTCTGTCCCTGTGGGCGGGATGTCCGGAATCAAGTCCAGGACTTGAACGCGTTCCCCCATTTCATACTCGATGAGTCAAAAAGTAATTCTCCCCGCTTTGAGAAGGAATTATTATCTCATCTCATACGCGGGGACATTACGGAGTAGTGAGGGTGCAGGGGCCTCCACCAGCCCCCGTCTCGGGGTCTCTTCCACAAGCCCCCTCATCTTGATCCCTTTAGGTAGTGGATGATTCGCAATTCCTTCCTTATAACTTGCTTCCCAGAGCGATTCCTTGTTCATTGACTTTCTTCCTCCGATCCGGTCAGTATGTCTAGCGTGGCTCCCTTTTGTCTTCCATCTACGATGCGAGCGTTGGGTGAGTAGCACTTGAAAAGAAAATCAAAATCCGACTAACAATAGGCTGCTTGGAACACAGAGTACAGTGAGGCTCGAAAATTCAGCATTGTGCAGAAGGCCCTTCCCAAAATCCGGGAGGATGACGTCCTGGTAAAGTCATGAGAGTGAAGATACTGACCGACATCGCGTGTAACGGATCTCTAATGATCGGCACAGATTAAAGTCAAAGCCTCGGGGGTGTGTGGCACTGACCTGCACATCCACGACGGTGAGTTCGGAGCTCAGGTAGACACCACCCTTTCTATGGTGGTTAGGACTTGACTGATGCCGCAGTTGTAGTTCCCTCTTGTACCCGGCCATGAAACGGTAGGCGTCGTGGCCGCATTCGGCAGAGCTGTGCAGGGATTCACAGTGGGAGACCGTGTGGTGGCCGATAACTCTGAGCTGTGTGGACACTGTCACTATTGCCGTCGCGGAAAGGAGCTGTTCTGCGATAACTTCATCGCGCACGGCGTGATGGTCGATGGAGGCTTCGCTGAATATGCGGTATACCCGGCCCACCGCGTTTTTCGGTTCCAGCATCTGTCCGATGTGGATGCGACGCTGCTGGAACCGGCGGCCTGCGCGGCGCATGGGCTGGACCGGATCAGACCCGCGATGGGGTCCCAGGTGCTTTTATTTGGGGCCGGCCCAACGGGCCTCATCCTCGCACAGCTATTAAGGCAGAATGGGGGCTGCTATACGGTTATTGCGGCACCCGGTGGGGTCAAGATGGATCTGGCGCGGTCGCTCGATGCGGCGGATGAGTATGTCGAGCTCCCGCGGGAGACGGCGGCGGCAGCGGAGAGGATGGAGGAGCTGCGGGCGGCGAGTCCGTATGGGTTCGACGTGGTGGTGGAGGCGACGGGCAGCGCGACGATGCTGGAGCGCGCCATTCACTTTGTAACCAAGGGGGGCAAGTTGGTTGTGTACGGGGTGTACGGGGATGACGACCGGGTTTCACTATCGCCCAACATGATCTTCAAGGAGGAGATCACTGTCCTGGGCTCGTTCAGTCAAACGTATAAATTTCCAGCGGCTATCGATTATCTCGGTCAGTACCCCCTTTTCCGCGATGAAGCAACGGAACTCTACTGATGCAGAATGAATGCACCAAGCAGACAGGAAGCGGGTTAAGGTGGATGGAATTGTGAACAAGACATTTAGGCTGGAGGAATGGCAGGCGTGTCTAGATGCAATGAAGAACAAGTCAGTGGTCAAGGCGGCCATCGTGTTTGACTAGAACGTCCCCGTCAGGTACTTTGGCTACATCTATACCCTTCAGTGACTATACTAGATTTGAGCATTGAAATTCAAACTAAAGGCGTGAAAAAAACGACAGTAGGAGGCTTTGTCAGGGCCTATAGTGAGCCCTGGGCCGTTAGTTAGATTATAAACAATACAAACATGCCTAGGCGTTGCGCGGTCGAGATGTGTTGTCGGTCTCCCTAGTATAGTGAGGAGGGTGTGGTTTGATTCTCGATGCATATCTTCGACTGCTCGAGACGTTCCCAGGTGATCGTAATCAAACGGCCAAAAACTGTGTTATTTACAATCGCTCGGGGATTAAGCGTGTGTTGCAGCTGGGGAAAGGGTCCACACATCGACTTTGGCTGGCCAGACACAATCACAGCGTGTGCTAAACATGTGCAGCCTGCATCCGTCAGACATAGCAATTGATGATCCAATGACCGCAGTTAATTACGAGCAACTTCAAAACTCCATCTACTCTCTGGCCAGTATCTTGCTTGATGCACGCTGCACCAAAAGTGGCCGAGTGGTTGTATTCTGCGAGCCTTATGTGGATGCTGTGATTGCCATGTTAGCCATTCTGCAAATCGGATGTGTTTGCGCCCCCCTGGATACTCCATTGCCAGCCGCTCGACACCTCACTATCACTCAGGTTTACTGTCGTCGCTTGATTCTCTATCATCCAGCAAGAGAAGGGCGAGTCCAGGGCTTGGATCAGGAGCCGAGGTGTCCAGTATCGCCTATTTGCATCCTTCCAGGTGTAGTGATACTTATCGAGAGGTTGCTTGTATCGCAACTGGATCCTATCCAGTGGTGCTTCTCTTCATGAGTAGTACAACTAGCACGCCTAAGGGCATTCTGCTTCCACAGACTAACCTCGTGAATCACCTTGCGCTCAAGGCCAATGTCCTCGCGCTCGGACGAGAGTCCGTGCTGCAGCAGACCTCTTTGGGGTTGGAAAAGTCTCTCAGATATTCTGTGCACTTGCCAAGGGCGGACCCCTGGCAGTCGCCCCCTCGGAGGTACGTGATGAACCGCTCCAGTTGACCAGCTTGATTCAACGTGCCAGCGTCTCAGTCACGATCGCAACTTCTTCCGAATATCTAACGTGGCTCCGATACGGAGTATCAGACATATTGAAGCTCCAAAGTACCTGGCACCATGCCTGCTTTGGCGGCGAGCCATTGTCCCCGCAGCTTATTGATGAGATAAGTTGCCTCTAGCTGCTAATATTGCAAATAACAAATTGCTTTGGACCGACCAAGATAACCACTGCAGCAACCTTCCATTATATTCACTTAGTGGATGGAGTAGAGGAAGGTGATGGGTTGGCTCTATATCAAGTGGGGAAAGCCCTGCATAACTATTCTGTTCACATTGTGATGCTGCATAAAAAGCCCTTAAACCGTCCATTATACTGGTGAGATTATGACCAGCGGACGGAAATTGCTTTAGGGTATCTGGAGACTCTGGACGAGACATGGTGGAAATTCATCCGGGAAGGCAATGAGTGCTTCTTTCCCACAGGCGACCAGGGACGCCTGCAGCCAGATGGTACACTACTCTGCTTCTGGAGGTTGGATGGGGACACCCTCGTCAAGCTCCGCAGGGTGCGGATTGATCTCTAGGAGGTCGAGTCTGCGGTTCTACATGCAGCAGGAGGACACTTTGCTGTGGTCACAATCTCCCTTCAAGACGAAGTCCTGATCGCCCATACAACCCTCGCCGCTCAGTACGACACACTGCACGAAGAGCAGATAAAACATGTCATCGAGCGACTAGCACTATCGACATATTCCATACCAGCTGCAATTATTTTGTTGCCCACAATGCCAATCACCGCGAATGGCAAGCTCAATCATAAGACTATCAGTTCCCTTCCACTCCCACAGAGACCGACAGGTTCACGCGAGAAGACAACTATCGAAGAAGGATAGTTACGCCTCCTGTGGTAGCAGGTCTTCCCAGGTGCTAAACAAGATGGCAGCTGCATCAACCCTTCATCGGACCTTTTTCTCTGCGACAGCAACTCGCTACTGCTGATAAAGCTCCAGACAGCAATCCAGGATTCTATAGAAAAAACTGTCTCAACCCGCCTTCTCTACCAGGCCAGCACGTTACGGGATATGGCTTGTTGCCGCCACGAGTGGTGTGACGACCAGAGTGATGGCGCCGAGTATCCAATCAACTAGGAGGCAGAAACAATTGTGCCTGGCTGGCTGCAAGAACAGGTCTAGAGGCCTCGAGAATCCGCACGGCCTCGATTAGACAGGGCCCCAGACATGGCAACTGGCGCCCAAGGTCTTACTAACGGAAGCGACCACCTTTTTGTGTGGTCTTCGCCTCGACGCACTGCTGCAAAGGAAAGATGTAGCCAGAGGACACTGCGTAGCGGGGCCAGCAGACGACTACCATTGCTTGGCCTCAAACCCAAGGTCGCAAGCTACATTGGAAGCTTGCCATCGCCCACCCTTGGCCTTAGCACGAACGAGTACCAACATCTTCAGGAGCAGGTTGACGAGATCACCATGCGGGCTCCCACGGCAGCCTTTACTTCATAGTTGTCACTTGGAAATATCATGAAATTAACAACTAGGGCCGACATTTTTCGTGGCTATTAGCATCCACTTTAGAAAATCTAAATGCCACCAGCCAAGGAGGGTCAGAACTTGGAACTGGTATGAAGCGTCACAGTCAGATACTTATGGGAATTCTGTCCAATTGACTGCCCCAGTTGTATTATCCGGAGCAGCCGCGGCCCACCATCATTGGTCAGCAAAATTACCCAGAACATGACGACCCGCACAGCTTGAACTGCCTTGGGCCCTCTATGTTGCCTGTCAGAATACTCAGAGCGTCCAGGCTTCAAAATTACTGGTAAGCTCACCCGTCACTGTAATAAAGTTTTCTCACCTTACGCACAGACTTTATACTTTCTTATTTCACCCCTGCTAGCTGGTGAGAACAGCCTTTTTAGTATTTCCGAAAGTTTTACGCTGCCTTGGGACTAGACACAGGAACTATAATTAGTCGGCCGTATCATCCTAACCTTAGACTAGCGTGGTCTCGGACATCTCCCAATCGCGGATTGGTGTGGATTCGTGGCAGGTTGTGCCACTCTTGACACCAAGAATATTAGAAAGACTCAGGAGCCAGTTATGGAGCATAAAAGAATAAGTGGAGATATAGAATACAATTTAGTGGGAATATCTGCCACTAACTCTATTTACCAAAGTGGAAAACCAGCTCCTAAGCCAGAAGGTTTAACTCCACCATGAGTGCCTACCGCAACCAGAATCATGTTATATACTTTCCAACCATGTTCATAACCTTAATTTAATTATTTAGCTTTGCGCCTTATTTTTTTTTTCGCCTTACTTGATGACATGAAGTACTGAACCTTATTTTATATGGTGTTTTTCCAATGCACTCTCTTGTTGGTCGACACCCTTGTGTGCTACCCTATGACGCCCTACAACATCTGACAACAATCCATAATACCCAGAGAGAATCTATAACACATGTGTCTCTCACCATGCGTTTTAAGATTTGTGTTTGGACAAATTCTGTACAAATAAGCAAATTAATTGCCTATCTCACCCACCCAGTGGAAGGAATTCAAATTATTCATTTTTCTCCAAACTTTTAAGGGTCTATTTTCAAGCCGTGTCAGACAAGACGTGATAGAACAGGATCTAATACAATAAATCAGGTCCCGCTTTATTAGAGGCTGTGGTTGATCTATTGCATCTTTCCCTCGAAGAATCCCATGAAGAATGGCACAGCTCCTATCAAGATATAAAAGAGCTATCCCAATTACTTTTGCAACCCTCCTTTTCTGTTACTGGCTGCTCTCTCTATCTGAATTCAATAAACCACTATATGTGAGGTTCACCTACTGTTTAAAACTATATAATGATTTTTTAACATCCCTTCCAGGCCTTTCATGCACAAGATACCCCAGCAAGCACTATTGATGAAGGGTCATTTAATACCCTTCACTTATCTGGATTCTGCAATCAAGGAGTTCCTAGGACTGCTGAATGCCCTGGTCTAGAATGGAATGGAACTATTGGTGTGCAGCAAAGCTTTCATCTCCATGATAATCTCACCAACCTTGCAAATATTCTTAAATCTCATGATATTATTCGGTATGATGAGAAAGAGGATATTAATAAATGGGCAGATGAAAAATGGGCAACATTAGCTGGGTCTAGTGTCTGGCTGCCTGAACAAAGGGTCTATCTTTCTGTGACTCGTGTGATACACACCCCATCAGGCGTATTACATTGGCCCAGTATTAGTTTCCTCCGCGGCCGTATCTTTGATGAGCAGTGGAATGAAATTGAAGGCTATACAATTAACTGGGATGGTGACAAGGTTACTTTTCCAATGACCTTTGACATCCCAGCTCCCTGGCTTGAGGGTGGATCGGGGCTTTATGGACCTGAAGATCCCCGGATAATTCTTGAAGAAGGTGTTCCCGGCGCAGAGCCCGTTATTATCTTCAACATGAAACTTAATGATACTAGATGGTCTCGCGCAATGTGGATCCACAGGCCATTCTCGAACTTCACAACAGTCCTTAACATTCGCAACGAGGAAAGACGACTGATTGAGAAGAACTGGGCTCCTTTCTTCTACTCCGAGCCCAGCACTTCTCTATCACACAAAAATAAGCCCAGCCACCACCTTCACCTTGTCTACAGCCACAGACCCATCGCCATTCTCCGCTGCCATCTACTCAACGGCTACTGTGACTGGGTCTTCCAAGAGAATCTCCCCTCCCACTTAACCTGGCCCAAAGAGGACCTCCCAGATGGCAAAATGCATGGTGGAACCAATTTTGTTCCTGTACCCATTCGCTTTGATCGACACTCCAGCTATCCTCGCCTATACGCGAGCTTCCCACGAACCCACATCGACGGTGGCTGCGGCGAAAACACAACCTACAGACCTGAACTAATCCTCCTGGCTAGCCTTGGGCCTGAAATATTCCACATCGCATACGCCAGCGGGCCCATCGATTTCGGGGATGCGGCTCTCGATCCGTCAACTAGTACTGTCTGCGATGATGAGGGCCGTATTATCATCGCGAATGGGATATCCCGGTGGGAGACCGAGAAGCAGCCCGATACAATGACGTTGTCGCTTACAGTGGCAAATCGGACCACGCAGATCATGCGTCTTCGTGGGCTACTAGCATTCATTAAAAATTTACCGTATTTTAAGGCCTTAAGGAAGCAGATAAGCTGGAGTCGTCTGGAGAATATGGAGGGTCCAGAGGAGTTGAGATGGGTTGCTGCTGGGAGTGACGCGTTGTCTTGTTCTGTCCAGTCTGCGGTGATTCATCAGCGGTTGGGAGCAATTGAGGCTGAGGAGAGGAGGAATGAGACGAAGACTGGGAAATTAAATGAAAAATCAATACAGTCTACGTAGTGGCTGTGGAGGGATACTAAAAGGTGCTTTAGGGTGGATTAGTTTTTTCACCAGCAATACTGATAGGTCTAACGTGCCAGGACACACAGTAGCTAATCTCAAACACTGATCTTTTGCTTCTCAATGAAATTAGGAACAATCAATATCTGTCGCCCTTGCGAGGCAAGGGCTGTAGATGTTGAAAATACCCTAGACTTTCCTGGTGATCATGTCGTAGTCGATTATCTCCACGTCCCGCTAGTTTATAGCTCACTTGCGAAGGGTGGGAGACGGGTAGCCGTTCATCATTGCTGATGCTAACGTCCTGTACAAGTTGTGATTTGCGTTGGTGGGGTCATCTGTCCGGGGCCTGTTCAAATCATCGATAGTGAGTCGAGGTGGGATGAGCGGCAAGTTTGGGTGGCCCTGTAGCTTCGAAAATACTAGGAGTAATACAAACACAACGAAGGACGAATCCTGCTTCTTTTGGGTTAAGGATACAGGTTGATTGTACTACCCGGGTGGGTAATGTGGGGTAACACTGGACCCTTTGCCCATGCAACCGGTTTGTATATCGATTTCTTTTTTTTTTGCTCCGCATTGGTCTCATTTCATCTTGACCCAAGTTTGCGTGGGTACTTCTTGTCAGTGACCAGCTCTTACGTACTTCGCAGTAATGTTTCATAGAAACCGTCGTTAGCCACGGTCCATACACACTGAGCCTGGATTCTATAACTCCAGGTGGTGAGAGTGTCCCAAAGTTGAGCAGAAAGAAGTGGGACAACCAAATGGCGACTATTCTGAAAAGTTTATTGTTGGTGGCTTGTTTTTGATGGGCGGCTCTAGATTCCACCGCTCCCGGAGTGGTCCAGACCTCAACCCAGAGCCTAAGAAACTCAATTGAACTCTCCCAACGAGGAGTAACTTACACTATGTACATTAGTCATCCCATTGCTCGTACAACCAGTTTCACGTCATAGATTGCTTCAGTCTCTATTGGGTTGAAATCCATTATGCAGATAGTGATATGTTAAATATACCAGCCTCACCTCCAGGCGCTAGTTCTGTTCGCGACAACCTGGGATTCGAAGTATATGTTGTCGACAGACGGTTGAATCCTTTCTTCGAATTTAATCTGTTTAATTTTCAAAATTTCTCCTTGAATTTGACTTAGGAGATATTGTATCTCTAAGATACCCTCAAGATGTCTTCTACTACGCTGGAAAAGGACCCGGAAGTTGGAGATTTGCCTCCATCAGATGACCTCAAACGATCAAAGAGAGACGGCGGCTCTGGAAAGCACCTATATCTGTGGATTGCATCAAATGTGATAGCGGTGGCTCTAATAGTGAGTTTTAAAGCATCCAAAAAAAAAGAAGTACTGAATGCTTTGGCTAAATCCTCTAACCGCCGGCTAGACACACATCAACAAATCAATTCTCTCGGACTCTTCCTTCTCTAACTGCGATCTCAGTTTCATTGCTTTTCACTTTGCCCTCTCCAGCCTAGTACTTTATACCTCGAAACGGGCTTTTGTGGAAATTTCTGCCCCTGTTGAAATCTCCTTAACGAGTCTTGTACCAATTTCAGTTGTGATGTGTTTGAATGTTATACTGGTCAACCGCTCACTTTCATCCAGTTCCGTCATTGTCTACCAGATTTGCCGTGCTCTTCTCACCCCTCTGACGGCTCTTATTAATCTGTTACTTTATAATTCTAAGCTCCCATTTCACGCTGTCCTGTCCTTCATCCCTCTCTGTGCTGGTGTAGGACTTGTGACCTACCGCGATATGGCTTCGCGAGGCCCCGCGAGTCTAGCAGGACAACCCTTGACCGCAGATTCAAATTCCTATATTGGAATCATCTATGCATTCAGTGGCGTGATATGCTCCTCTCTCTACACAGTCTGGGTAGCCAAATATCACTCTCGGCTGAATGTTTCCAGCGTCCAACTTTTATACAGCCAACTTCCGTTAAGTGCAGGCTGCATAGGGGTTCTCTCACTCTTTGTTGATCACTTCCCGACCTGGAGCAAAGTTACAGCTCACCAATGGTGTCTCCTGCTGCTAAGTGGCCTGTGTGCGTGTATAGTCAACCTTTCGTCATTTGTCATTATTCATAAGGCTGGGCCAGTAACCAGTACTGTCATTGGACAGCTAAAGACTTGCCTCATTGTGTCACTGAGTTGGGCAAGGCTGCCGGACACGATGGGAAAGAACAATGTTATTGGCGTCTTCCTAACCATATCAGGGATGATTCTATATACATTTGCTGTTCATAAGAAACGACTTGACTGATTGGATGAGAGAGTTCCTTTAGACCCTTTAGTCTGTATGTGTTCTCTTGATTTCGTGATGAGACCCAAAAGAGAAAACCATATTTATTTATACGCATACATGCAGGGTCTGCAGGTGGATTAATTTCTCGAGGAACTTTTTCTACTGTGTATATATACTATTCTAGAGAGTGCATGGTTGAACGTGTGTCAAAAGTCTACTTACACTTGTCGCCCTGCGTGACGCGTCCTAAATTTCGGATTTTTTTTTTTCATTAGATCGCCTCCTACACCACCGATATGAGGTCCATTAGGACCCCTATTAGTGGTACTAGAAGGCTAAATTCCGAGCTTACGCCTACCACATGAGCAGCCGTCTGTTCTGCCTATAAGTAAGAGAAAATTATTACTAAAGTTACTTGAAATTTTAGTATCCTAAATAATAATTTACTCTACAGCCAAAAATGCATAACTTTATTAAATCTTTAATCTTAAAGTGGCGATTCTAAAAATCTCTGTTAATCTACTATTAGATACATATTAAATCTAGTACATTAATTCGCTCGTTTAACTTAGAGAGCATTTATTATAGCCCTGATCAGATCTTTATCTCAACTTTATAGCATGCATTACTTGAAATTGTAGAAGAGGAATAAGAGATTAACTCTACGAAAAAAAAAAGCTAAAAAGTAGCTTAAAGTTATTTATAAATAGTGCTATTTAATAGCCTTTAATGTACTCTAATATGTGTTAAATTGGTAGAGCTCGGCGCGTTTAAAAATTCATCGAATCTTTGATTTTTTTAGGTGTCAGCAGACTTTTGACATGGTATTATATCTTTCATGTACCATGGGTAGCAAGAGTTTGGGACAGTGCGGGATCGATGCTGGATCCAAGGAAGATTCAAACTTTCTGGAGAATTAGAATCGGTTACAATCCCTGAAAACTCAATTGGACTGCATGCCATGACCTGCAACGCGATTTAGCTAAATCCAATCAACGGTACTACTAATCGGTGTACTCACCCTGATTCGACCTTGAGATTTTCTGACACGCAGACGATTATTAAGACTTTGGTTCGTTGGCTTCGGGTACTATTTCCCCCCCCCCCCTTCAGAAACATCTTTTTGCAACCCTACAGAACCGCAAGAGTAGTATATTTTGACGTCATCCAACATCGGTGTTTGGTTTCCAATTTTCGTTTGGTCTATGTACTAACTAGCAATGTATCAGTTAAACCGTATGCCGTGGCTCTCTTGCCCTGTGGATGTGTCTTCGACAACTGGGGCCCACACTATATGCTCGGGCGATAGCCTTGAATTGTGATTTCACCACTCTTCTAGGTGGTAGTATCTGCGCCCAGTATAAGCAAGCCCGGAGAGTAAAAAGAAAACCAGATCCCATACGCCGACAGGTACTGATAGTTCCCAAACTTCCTACAGAAAGATGCTACACAGACAACTACAGCAGGCTGCTCTAGCCTTGATTCTTATTATATGTATATCCAGCGTCTATAAATTGGAAGCTCTACTATCTTTATCCAGATTCGCATCCAGCGCATATGATTATCCCGAATCTACGCGCTACCCGCCGCGCCATAAGACTCTATCCGAGGAAGAAGCATCTTCCCTCTGCGATTCATATGATCTCGAGCCATATACCAGTCCGACTCACCGACGCAAAATTTACGATCTGATTCCGATAAGTACCGAGCTAGACTGGCTCGAAATCCGAATGAATGAGCTTGATAGCGAGGTTGATTACTTTGTCATCGTGGAGGCCACTGAAACCTTCACCGGCAAAGAAAAGCGGCTCCATTTCAAGGAGAACTTCTCCAACTTTTCGCGCTTCGCCGATAAGATTATATATCATGCCCTCGATCTTGCGCCGTTAAGAGGCAAAAGCACGTGGGAACGAGAGTCGTACACCCGCAACGCCCTTTTCACTTCGATATTCCCTTCCCTTCTCCCTCCCGTCGCACCCAGCCTCAAAGATGTGATCCTCGTCTCTGACACCGATGAGATTCCTCGCCCAGATACACTCGCCATGCTGCGGCACTGTGATTTCCCGGACCGCGTAACCCTCCGGAGCAGGTTTTATTACTACTCCTTTCAATGGCACCACATCGGCAACGACTGGCATCATCCGCAAGCTACTTTCTATGCCGGTCCGACAGACACCATCCTGCCTGAGGATTTACGGATGCACGGCGGGAAGGACATCTGGAACGCGAGTTGGCACTGCAGTTCATGCTTCTCGACTGTTTCTGAGCTGGTGGCCAAGATCCAGAGTTTCTCGCATACAGAGTACAACAAACCGGAATTCCGCGACCCCCAGGAGATTGTTCGGAGGGTTCGGAATGGGCTTGATCTGTTCGACAGGAGTGGCGAGCAATATGAGAAGATCAGAGCCACTGATGTGCCGAATTATTTGCGGGACAATGAAGACAAGTTTCCATTTCTATTGGACAGAGACCCCGAAAATGCAAATTTTCAGGATTACTTTGTTTGAGCGAGGCATTTGCGAGGGATCCTATGCTCGCACCCCGGGTGGGAGCAGGTAGAACTGAGCTCGTGAGCCCATTTTTTCATGGCGTTGGAGAGCGGCTGTCGTCCAAAACTCGAGCGTTCCCTTATCTTAACCTAGTAATTACATGTATCACCCCCGGCGATTATCTTTTGTCACACGTAGTGTTATTGATCGTCCGTGCTCTTGGGACTGATCAACCATTGCGCGTAGGGGGAGTTCGCTACCACATTTCCCTTACTTGGCGTACGTGGCGCAGAGTCAAAGCTTCGAGGTCGACATAGCTTTCCGCAAACGTCTCGCTACCGACCGAAGCTTTCCAATGGCTCCGTGTAGACTGACAGTAACCGTCATCCCGTGTAAGTTTTAACTTTAACTTTGTTTTCTCGACTACTTGCGTTGCGTTTCCTGGCTGCGAGAACTCGGCAGGCATGTTGCCTTTCAATGTACTAAAGTACTAGTCCTAGACAATGCAAGCTGTGGTACAGTATCAAGTACTCTTGTAGTTGTTGACCCTCACGGCTCCACCGTGTCCCGCCAGAGCTCAATGGTCATCTGGAGCGCATCCTTCTCGGACTCTGTAAACTCGAAGAACTTATCTGACGTCAAGCAGCAGATATTGTTGCTTCGTAGCTTCCAGACGTCAGGATCCTTATCTGTCTGCGGCTCCCTGACGTAGGCATCAAAGTTTACAGGCTGGAGGTTTTGGTCTCCGGAAAACTTGTTGGGCAGCAACCAGCCATTGAACCAGAGCGGCCGGTTATCAATATCCAAGTGCAGCAGCTGAGGCCCACAGATCGTGGTTTTGTTGGACGGTTGCACATCATCGCCTGCCGAATGGTCTAGGCCGTCGCCCGCGATCTGGCCTAAAATACCAGTGCCACCGCGATGAAAAGCGTAATCCGTGTCTCCAGCAAGCTCCCATCCAACCCAGTAGGTCTCCTTGTCGCCTTGAGAGTGGTTAGCCAAGTGGAGCGCACAAAGGGTCGGTCGATTCCCGCAGCTCACCATACACCATGTTATACACCCCGGTTCGATCATCATTCCCATCACGATCTGGACCGTTCATTCTCGCGACCATAAGCAGGCTGATGAAATGCTTCCATTTATCCACTACCACAACACCAGACTCTTGCATATGGACTCCCTCCCCGGTCCAAAACCGGGTCTCCCGCACTTTAGGTGATATTGGTCGTGGTAAGATCTCCTGCAGCCATTTCTTTTTGGAGCCTTGCATCATGAAGCGGTCTTTGAAAAACAAAGCTCCCGTTTCCTGATAGTCTTGGCCATCAAAGAGGACCTCTGGGTTCTGTATGAATAAGGAATCGGCGTCAATCAGTATTGCATGGCGAAAGCTCGAGTAGAGGATGGAAAAGGGCTTGGCCGCCCATCCAGCCAGAGTCCAATCCGTATCGTTGAGCATGGGCCGCAGGTCGCGCGTCACAACCCCTGGGAGCAGCTCCAATTCCGCCCGTAGGTCCTCGCCCAGGTCGTTGTCCCCAAGATACATCACCTCAATGGGCAAAGTACAGCCAAGGTTGCGAATGGCAGGAATCATGGTGAAGAGGTAGGGTGCTTGGCCGTTTCCGGCAGTTATGACAATTCCTCTGTGATCATGGTAAAACTGCGCATGTAAGGCCATTGGATCAGAGTAGGGCGATATCCATGGGAACAGTTGGGAGGTCAGTTCGACCAGAATGCTATGCACCGCATCATAGGAATGAGTGATTTCCGCATAGCTACTCCCGTACTTGGAGACCTCAGGCTCATCGCTGTACAGAGACTGTATCATGTCGCGCGAGAAGATCCCATTAGCCGTGGGGATTCGATGCAGGTCCTCCCAGACGGTAAAAATGGCCTTGAAACTGCGAACCCGTAGTCCAATTTCGCGCAATCTCTCCTGGCCAGTCCCCTCTAGTGGCTTGAGCAGATTCCTTGATTGGAGTTCGTCGGGGGCTAATGATAGCAACCGACTGAGGATTCTACTTGCGTCTTCCCCAGTAGGAAGAGGAATAGAGCCCTTCACTGGTATTTGAACTTTGAGACCATCAGAGGGATGAACTGTTTTGGAGTACCTCGTATCTGGGGCATCCTGTGATTTGCCTTTATCGTAATCGTGATGGCCATCTGTTTGTGCCGAGTTTGAATATCGAGAGGAACGTAGCTGAAGCTTAGGTCCGGTAAGACAAAGGAAAAGAATGAAAACTAAGAGCAAAGCCCTCAGGATAATAACTGCTCGCCGTTGCTGCCGGTGTTTGAGAAAAGATGCCATCTTGAGTATACCAATTTCAATTACCGAGTGCAGTTCATGATGGTACACATATGCTCTGCGTGTTCCTTTTATTCATCTATTTACCTTGGGCTACAAGACTGGTAAACATCACCGACGAACCCGGCCGCCGATACATGGTCCAGACTGGGGGGGGGAAAGAAGCTTCTGCAAACCCTAACATCATACGATTTGGTCTGTGACATCGATGATTCTGCTCTGCCCCACAGGAAAGTAACATGAAGTGTATAAGATAAGTCGCAAGCAAGATAAGGAGGGCAGTATCACTGGTCAATATATGCGTCACAAATCAGTCGTCTGACGCCAGCCACCGATTTTACGTGTCGCCATATCACTAAGCTCTGCTCCAAAGCTTAGCAATTATGGGGCAGCTTGGTTGGAACCATTAGTGCGGGTCCGAAGGAGAGCATTGTTCTAGGATTATTCTATGTAATTGGAACTTCATCCTGTCCATAGTACTGTTATCATTGTCACCATGACGTGGTGACAATAATGCGGAGCGCATGAAATGGCTTTGATAGATTGCCACAGTAGCTGAGTGGTCTAGACCTTTTGAGACAGAGATATAGGGAGATCCTATGAGTTAGAAAACATTATATAAAAGCCAGAGAGACCTGAGCTTGTTTCAACATTGATAGCAATCCCAGCGTTTCAGTTTTCTCTAGCAGAATCTTAATTCCCAGCGTATAAAACCTGCGAGAACCCATACAATGAAAGCCTATCAGACCCTGCAGCTACTGGTGTTGCTGTTTCTTGTTGGGTTGATTAAATCGGAACCCGTCCCGAGGGGACTTTGGCCACGATTCAACAGCCCCGGCCTTTTTAAGAGAGACCCTGTTCCCACTGGAATAGCACAGCCATCCTGTGCAGAGTTTCTAATTGGACAGGTTGACCATGGTACCCAAGTATGCCTGAGTGTTTCAGGAAATAATTTGGTGGTGAACTATCCAAACACGCCTGGTTTCACTTACACTGATGCCCACGTCTGGCTTGGAACCAGCCCACCTACATCTACAAACCCAGGATCATATCCTTACTCAGTCGCCAGCGGCAATTGTGTCATTAATAATGGGGGAGCTACAGTGCAATGCACTATTCCCTTGAGTCAATTCACAACTCCAACTCAAGCTTGCTCGGGTATTCCTTTCTATATTGTTACCCATGCATCAGTGACATCGTCAAGTGGTTCAGACACAGGGACTGCTGGAGGAACTTGTATCAGGTCAAACTGTAACCCGTGGTTCCGTTACTTCTCATTCAAGTTTACTTGTGAAGAAACCACGACTACCACCACCACCACAACAGCACCCACTACAACAACCACTGCAGAAACTACCACCACCACCACTGAAGAAACAACCACCACCACTACTGAAGAAACAACCACCACTACTACTGAAGAAACAACCACCACTACTGAAGAAACCACCACTACCACTACTGCAGAAACTACCACCACTACTGAAGAAACTACCACCACTACTGAAGAAACAACCACCACTACTGAAGAAACCACCACTACCACTGAAGAAACAACCACCACCACTACTGAAGAAACCACCACTACCACTGCAGAGACCACCACTACCACTGAAGAAACCACCACTACCACTACTGCAGAAACTACCACCACTACTGAAGAAACAACCACCACTACTGAAGAAACCACCACTACCACTGAAGAAACAACCACCACTACTACTGCAGAGACCACCACCACTACTGAAGAAACCACCACTACCACTACTGCAGAGACCACTACCACTACTGAAGAAACAACCACCACTACTACTGCAGAGACCACCACAACTACTGAAGAAACCACCACTACCACTACTGCAGAGACCACTACCACCACTGAAGAAACAACCACCACTACTACTGCAGAGACCACCACCACTACTGAAGAAACTACCACCACCACTGCAGAGACTACTACCACTACTGAAGAAACTACCACTACTACTGCAGAAACTACTACCACCACCACTGCAGAAACTACTACTACTACTACAGAAACTACTACCACTGCAGAAACCAGTACTACCACTGCAGAGACCACCACCACTACCAAGCCAACCACCACTACCAAGCATACAACCACCCGCACCAAGCCAACCACCACTACCAAGCATACAACCACCCGCACCAAGCCAACCACCACTACCAAGCATACAACCACCCGCACCAAGCCAACTACCACTACCAAGCATACAACCACCCGCACCAAGCCAACCACCACATGCCATACTATAACTCTTTGTGATGATCATAAAGGCTGGCAACAGGATACATGGACTAAAACTTGGTAAATATTGACATGGGGAAGACAATGTGGGAGTTAACAACAACCAGCCATTAATCAACCTTTTATCTACTATGAGAACAGCATCTCTACAAGGGCTTTTTTAATTTATCCAAAAGTTCTGGATTTTGATCAAGTATAGTAATCTTTTTTACTCTTAATTAATAATTTCAATCTCTATGATCTTCTTCAAAGTCCTTTTAGAATTTTTAATAGACTATAAATCAGAGTAATTATTCTGTCATAACATAAGAAAAAATATTTCAGTATCCTCATTATCAGACAGAATCGGTTGATCGTTCTGGGGAATATTCGTAGTTTATTATTTGTTCAAAAAAGTCTTTTATATATAAGGTACTGGAAAGGCGTGCGCTTCGCATGCTGTGGACCTAATATAATGAAAAAGAGAGGAATGAGAATCATCTTTTATTAGATAAGAAATAGCAGTTAAATAACAAAATAGTGATGAGAATATAACTAAGCGGGAAGTAAGTGCTAAATAGTAGGAAGAATTATGCAGGTGGACAGGGATTCTTAAACTATTTTAATTGACCAAGTCCATCAGCATAGGAATTTTTCCAAGGTCAGATATACTATGCGTGAAATGGTTGCAATAATCGCCCTATTATGGTAACCTTTCTATCATTGTATGGTTCCATTAATAAATACCTGAGCAGTGATAATAAGGCTAAGCAAATCCCTGCAGTGGGAAAACAATTTACATTACAGTATACTAACTGTCTATAGTGACACATTGAGTAGTGACCATATTATATAATGCCACAAATGTAATGGAGACCCCTTATCTCAGATCCCTCACAAACCGCGGCAACTCGCAGTATGTCTGTGACTTTGCACTTATGTGGCGGGAATCTATGACAGGGGATTCCAACATGGATCGGCTTTATCTGCCATTTCCCATTGCCTCGTCAAATATTGATATATCCTCGTCATGGGCCACGCCCGTAAATCCTTTGTTTGCTGAACAATATCCAACAGGGCCTCGCGTTCACCCTGGTCAGCAAAGTATTCACCATACAGGGTGATGGCAATGACCGCATTGAGCAGCGCCGGTTGGCACCGCAAGTGGTTCAGAGCTATTCCACAAAGGCTCAGCACAATGGAGCGGACTTGGGCTTCGGCTTTTCGATGTACTGCTCGGCTCGCGTTGCTGGAATATTTCGTATTGGATTAGAGCAAATCTAATTGGGAGGGCGAAGAAAACCTACGCCAGGTTTGGACTCTCTGCAATCAAAATCATTCTTGCGAGCTCCAGATGCTGCACGCCGGTGACCTGGGCATCTGAGCTATACCAGATCGTGGGGAACGTTTCGCCTTTCGATTTGTTCGCTTTCCGCATGAGTATAGGAGCCAACTCGTTTTTATAACGAGCGGCAAGTCGCCGTTGAAGCAAATCGAGATGTTCTGGATTGTTTCACTGTCAGAAGGATTGCCGTGTACGGAAAGAAGCTTCTGTCGTACCCCATTCATCGCGGCATTTCTCCCCCCAGCACCACTTCGTCACCTCTCCAACTAACATAATAAGCGTATTAGCAACGGACGCGTTGCGCCAGTCTTGGGGACGGAAATGCATATGCAAAGTACGCTCCCTGGCCAACGCATAATACACCTCCTGTCGGATCGCTATCCAATACGCCGCCGTTGCAAGGCTTTGGTTCAGCGGCGAGGAGATGATCGAGTCAATGATCTTTTGTGTGATGACCAAGAAATTCACCCGTCCGGCATCATCTTCCGGGGTTATCTCCTCCTCTTCCATTTCTTCGTACTGACGCAGAATGACGGTTGCCACCATGATATTTTCTTGTTCTGTGGGGTCTGTGACTTCGGGGAACCTGACTAGATCCGGGATGCATTTCAGCATATATTCGACCGCCGTGCAGCTCTTGAGGTCGGGCAGTATATGGCCATGGTACATGACTCCATCCGGCGTTGTGTACTGGGGCTGTCGTGCCAAATGTCGTGCTGACACTGCGAAGAGTGCGTTCCGAAGTGTGGAACAGCGCTGCGCGCGAAAGGGCACTACCAGCTGAAAATGCTTTTGTTCATCGCAGTGGTCAAACTAGGTCGTGTTAATTTCCCCGATAGGAAGATTCCGGAATTTGACTGACCAATGGAGACAAGTCTTCGATAAAATATCGCAGGAGACAGGACTCTTGAACTGATGCATGTCCGTCGAAATAAGGCTCTTCCTCGACATCCAATAACAGGTCGTATGTTGGGAAATCACTTGTCGGGTTCAACAGGCTGTAGATAGTAGCAGTATTATTTTGTCGAGGACTATCGGTATCTGTGCCCGAATGAAAGCCCTGATGACCTGAGGGAGAGCACTGTGTCGCTCTGCCGGCTGCTGGAGATGATGTCAAAATAGTTGAAGGCGAAAATGGGATAATCGGGTTGCATTCATGAACCCTCGGGCGTTTGAAAGGTTGGATATCCTCACTTGAAGCTGGGGATTCGGCCAGTTCATTAATTATATGTCCAGTTGGTCCGCAGTAATTCGACACGTTGTCACTCGTGTCAGAAGGTGCCCATGTGGCCGAAACACGTCGCTCAGTGGCCTCGTTTGACTGGGTCGGAAAGACAGGAGACTCCGATATACCGGATGACGACGGCACTTTGGCTTGCTTCCAGTTCTTCGCAGTACTGTTCACCCATGTCTGGTTCCCCGAGAACCCGTCATGGTATTTGGCCGATGATCCACTGCAGAAGACGGTTCTCTGCGGCACCGGGACACACTCCAGCCCCCGACTTTTACACCGGCTGCATATTGGTCGTTGCTTGTCGCCTAGGCGAGTTGTCAGACGTCTCAATGGACAGGGAGCGAGCTGGGATTACATTTCAGGTGCCTCTCTGTGGGGAGTAAAGCGTCAACAGATGCCAATTCGTTGAGTAGGAGGGCCAAACCTCGGCAGTTCACGCAGGGTGGGTTTGTTGAGGGCATGGAGACAGGCCACTGGTGATCCCATGCCTATCGCGAGATGTACGGGATACAGAATTCATGAGAAGAGAGATCCCAAGAGCACCGGCGAGGCCTGCCGTGTGTGGAAATTGGAGAAGTGAAGCTGTAGAGACAACCCCGCCCTTACAGCGTGGCTGAATCGAGCAAGAATCCCCGCCCGGTGGGGTTCAGCGCGGGGAAAATTACTCCATGACGGAGCTATATGCCAGTTCTATCGCTCTTTCCTCCACTCCCGTCAACAAGGCCTCAGGCCCTTCCGATCTTCATCGTCAGATTTTATTCGCTTCTTGGACAGATGCATCCTCCAATTGCTCCCAGTATTGACCCTAAACCTCATATCACACTCCCAGCCTACCCTCGAGAAGACGCGATTCTTTCGCAACACACCATTTGCCGTCAGCTTTCCCTCTGTCCCAGTAATCTCAGTGCAGACACCATGCCCATAATCCTGGGAGAGTGATTTATTCTTTGTGTGTGTGTGTGTGAAGGCCGCAAACTTGGAATAAAGGGTATACAGTAACAACAGAGAATGAGGACGAGGATTGACTTCCAATATCGTGGGATTCTCATGGTATTTATATGTTCCTGGATCAATATCATTGTCGCCGATTCTCACCATAAAAGGGTCCAGTCGCCGCCACATACCCAATCAGGAAACCTCATTGACGAGATCATCCTACATTTTCCTTTCCCAGAATGGTCCCAGATGCGGTATTGGCCTGCAATCTCCCCATGGGGAAGTGATGGTCACGCACCCTGTGTGATGATGGAATGATAAGATATCTGGGTCGGAATTATCGAGTGAAAACGCGGGGCTACTAAGAGTACACTCTATTGCGAGGAATTCGCGCGTCGCCTTTCTCCCCCGAGGGAGTCTCGAGTCCAGACCATTCGAAGTGCCTGAACAATGTACATGGGGCCGGATGCGCTGTCTGTGCAATAAGATATGCCACTTGAGTTGAAGTGGCATTCTGTTGTGCACTCCACTCGAGACAGAATACAGAACCTCTTATGTGATAGGATCATCAAACCCACCTTCCCATCGTAATGACTTCATATATTTGTGCATCAGGTCTACTGTGACGACTATCCACATCAACATAACATGACTCGCATCTTCCTAGGTCATGCCGCGCTCTGTTTAGCGAATATCAATATAGAAGCCAATCGATAACAATTGAGAACCAGGGTTTCGCCATTTATAGCAACCTCTAAATCAGACATTGATCTCCTATAACTTCGTGAAATGTAGATTTCTCGCCAACCAGCACCCAATGGTCACACCATCCACGTTATCTTCATCGTCACGGTGAAAAACTACTGTCCAGTTCCCCGGCGCAGGGGCATCCACACCGCGTGGACAGTGAAGAGCCCATACATCACCCCCAAGATAACGCATCAGATGAGCTGGGCCACGACCGAGGTAGCCGTCAAACACCCCATAGAGCAGACTTCCCTGCCCAGTGCACTGGAATGTCGATCCGACTTCTAGGCAGCGATACTGGCCAGTGTAATCCGATCTTCTCGACTGGTGACCGTCAACAGGAAGACGCTTGGCGTAAATGACATTATTATCATCTAGTCGTCGCATACATAAAGACTCTCCTTGAGTCACGATCGTGGTTCGAGACTCAGCCTGCCGTTCGCCGCTAAACTGGAGCAGCTCAGCCTCGCCATTATAATTCAGGGAGATATGATAGGGTCCTCCTGATGAGATTGTGATCGCCAGCTGCGAGACCGGGTCCAGGTAGTTCCCAGCCCAAGATTCCCCAGAGCCACAGAAAGGGTCCGGTTTAGGCAGGTTGAATATTCGTTTGAGAAGATCTTCAGATGCCGCGGCAGCGTCCGCTTCGTGATTGAACATTACCACCACCGAGAGCCGTTCACTGGGGACGTAAAGTCGACGAAGGCGGAATCCGGGAAGGGCGCCACCATGTCCCGTATATTCCACCCAGTTCTCTCCACCGTAAACTTTGCCATGCAAGATCCCGTAGCCGTACTGTGAAAGGGCCCCGTCTCTGAACACTTGCGGTTCGGCAATGGTTCGATATAAGCTGTGCGGATCTGACCAGCTGCGGTGGACATACTGCTCATATGCGATCATATCGGAGAGAGAGGCCACAATTCCAGCATCCCCTGACCACTCCATTTTATTCGTAGCTGGCAAATATCCGATATCCTGATTACCCTCATATCCGACACACGGCCCTGGATGACTCCCTGTCTGGGGACATAGTGTTGCAGTTACCATCTTGGCGGGGATCAACAATCGTTCGCTCAACAGGATACTCAGAGGAGTATTTGTGATCCTTTCGATCAGCCGCGCGACAATGTGGAAGTTTGTATTCGAGTACGAGTACTGGGTCCCGGTGTCGAACATGAACGAGATAACTCTGTCCAGCGCTTTATCCTCGAGCGAGAACGGACCATCCGGATTGGCACCCCACAGCACGGACATTGCATAGTAGTCACGAATGCCAGATTGGTTGTTGCAGAGATCTTGGATTGTCAGTCCCGTCCTGTGGCTAGCCTCGTCACCTATAACCTGCCGTAGTGCGCCGGAGAGTTGCTGCATAAAGTCTTCCTTGTCTGTGCAAAAGGAAGCGGGTGGATTGCGCTGCAGGTCAACTAATAGCATACAAAGAAACTGTTTGGTAATGGAGCAAATGGGCATCTGGACCTCTGGAGTCATCTCAACCCGCCGGTCTAGATCAGCGTACCCCCAGGTGAGTTGCTTGGTCACTTCGCCATCCTGGATAACAGCGACGGCGCCTCCAGGGCCTCGATACTGGTCTCGTATCCCCTCCACCGCTTTTTGAATGCTGGTCTTTGTCGCAGGCATTGTGATCTCGTATTTTGTGGTGAGGGGCATGGCACTTGGGGGTTGTTGTTGTGTTGCTTGTGTCTCGGCCCCGCAATGTACCGATCACGTGGTCTCATCGTGATGTATCACAACCTTGGAAGTGAAGGCACTCGGTCGCCGCTCCGATTCATTGGAAATCCAACCTGGGTATCCAACCGGAAGTGCCGCTCGTTCGGTCATGAGTTGATTCCTCACTCTTTTTTCGGGGATCAGATCTGCCCCTTGTTGGTTGGAATTGTGGGAGAACCGGTTGACCAGGGGCCCCTTAAGTGTTCCCGATCAGGCCAGGCGCTCCCTGAACCAACATCTCTCTTCACACACTGCGTTGCTCCAGTTATCGACTATTCTTCCTCATCATGTCTTGGTGGAAAGATGAAATTAGTCGCGATGGCTTTACCTCCTCATACGGGAGATTTTTAACCTCACGCGGTCGGATTGAGCGAGTGGACGGCGAATCTCTACGCCGCATGTTCCTTCCCAGGCTTACGCGCGAAGGGCAGAACGTCCTCAGGGACCAGCATAACTTTGTCTGCGGCCAGTTGCAACACTATGGTGTGTCTTACGATGAGGGCAAAATGTCCGGTAACGGAACCCTGCTATTGAAGCAGGCTCTCCAGGCAGGCAAATGTGACATGGTTCCTGCGCATATCCTTGCACTCCAGGAGCAGCTCTATCGCGAATGGCTCGACACCCAGACCCTGGAGCAGTTAGCTGAAAAGCCTGACTGGCTTATGGACAAATATTTCCTGCGGGGAGTGGATGCCGACCGGCAACCAGACCGTACAAAAACAACTACAGTCATTGGGGTCCCATTTAAACCATCGAGCCAGTATCATGCTGGCAACATGCGGGAGGCTGCAAATAAAATAGCAGAGTTGTATCACGAGACGAGTCGGACCCCGAACACGCAGACTATCTATATGGGTTGGGACAATGCTGCCGTCAAGGCCGCGGTCGCAGGTCATGCCGCTAAGGAGAAGAAAGATCTTGAGAAAAAGAAACAGGAGCTTCAGGCACAGGAGAAGAAGCGAACGGCTGAGCGTGCGAAACTGCATCAAGACTACCTTCAGGCCCTAACGCAGAGGGGTCGGAAGGCCAAGCCGTCGCCCGTTGGAAGCTACATAGTTGACTGTGAAGATATCGAACGCGGATGGCCGGATACCGCGAAGGACCTGACTCTCGATATCGACGACACCGACGAGCCGGGTGTCTTTCAGGCATGTTTCGATTTTGGCGTTTTGGAAGGCGTGATAGTTATCGGTACGGATGAAGCCGTGGTGGAACAGTATTGCTCCAAGGTGGACCGCGCTGGATCTGAGGACTACTCGGAGGAGGAGGACTGGGACGAAGAGGAAAATGAGGAGGAGAATGAGACGCTGAAGGCAGGGTCCAAGAGAAAGGCACTTTCCTCGGCACAGTATGGCCGTGGCCCAAAGAAAGGGGGCCCAAAGAAAGCCAAACCAGGGAGGCCCCGGTCTACACTCACTTATCGACTGAAATCAAGGTGTCGTGAAACCGGAGAGGGTCAGATTTTCCCCGACCCAGAAGACGGCACTATCAAATTCAAGGATGGCAATCTCGCGGCCTTCGTTGGCCAAGCCGAGCTACCTCGCGTTGGCAGCGAAGTGTCTTTCACTGCGCGCAAGATCTCCGGTGTGCCGTGTTCACAGCAGGAGGAATAATCGACCTACTCAGAGGCAGCAGCCGAGTACGCACGGGTGGCTAGATGGCATTGAGGGAGGGTGGCTAAATCAAGAACTAAGAACTAGGTACATTGATGGTTTGCTACTAAGCGGGAAACGCAGGTGTCAACAGCTCCAAAAGCAGTCTTTTCCGGTCTCAATTTCATATGTTTCCATATTCTAGGTGTAATCTCCCGGATGCAATCATCACAAGACTGTTTTCGAAATCCAGATCACTGTGATGAGTGTGGGACAGGGAGCTCTCGTGAGGTGAAGTGTTTAAGCTTTAGGCGGTAGAGAAATATATTTTCCGAATTTGGCAACATCACAGCATCACAACATCACAATAGAGAAAGCGTAAATCAGGGGGCCCCAATAAACAGTGAAACAGTTAGGTAGGTACTAGGTACACCTGCGATAAGGAAATATGAGCGAATAGTAAGGACGTAGCTAATATCCTCTACCCCTCCTGGTCGCTGTTGGTGTATGGCACGATGCGGCGCCATATGACGTCACTCTATTTGGTGGCTGCATAAAAGCCGGGCCCAAACCGGCATTTAGGGGCTAACTGTCTAGAAGAATAGGGTGCCTATCTTTTCTCTCCAAAGCCATGGCGCCATCTGCATTCGACCATCTGCCACGAGCAGCACGGGGACCCGTCGATTGCCCTTTCCAGGTCTGTTCTTCCCTCCTCTCCCTGCAGTAAGGGATTCTGATGTGGGTGACTGGCAGGGGACCGAGCTCTTGCACACCTCGTACTACAATAAGGGTTCGGCCTTCCCCGATGATGAGCGGGCAGAGTTTAAGCTCAATGGCTGCCTCCCTCCCAACGTGCAGACCTTGGCGGAGCAGGTGGACCGAGCCTACGAACAGTATCAAAGCCGACCCGATAACCTGGCCAAGAATACCTTCATGGCCAGCATGAAGGCCCAGAATGAGGTGCTTTATTTCAAGGTACTGATATCTCCCTCATTAAAAGGTTCTGCTGTAGTATTTTGACGATACCAAACGGCGGATCGGTAGCTTCTCCAAGAGCATCTAAAGGAGATGTTTGGTGTGATATATACGCCAACGGAAGCGGAGGCCATCGAAAATTATTCCCGCCTGTTCCGGAAGCCAGAAGGCTGCTTCTTGAACATACGAGATAAAGAGCATATCGAGGAAAGCCTGGCCAATCAGCAGACGAGAGATGATATTGACTACATCGTTGTCAGCGATGGAGAGCAGGTAACTCGGATACCTCTTCGTCGACCTGGAAATGCTGACCCCGGCCGGAACCTAGATCCTCGGAGTGGGAGATCAAGGAGTGGGAGCGATTTTGATTTCCGTCGCTAAGCTGGTTCTCACCACGATATGCGCCGGCATTCATCCATCCCGACAACTTCCTGTGGTCCTTGATTGCGGCACCGATGTAAGATACGAACCAGGGAAGCGATGACGCTGGTAACTGACTGGAGCGCCCAGAATCAAAAACTCCTCGAGGACGAGCTGTACTTGGGGTTGCGACAGCCGCGGGTCCGAGGGGCAGAGTACGATGACTTTGTGGAAAGGTTTGTTCGGGCGGCGAGGAAGACATACCCCAACGCGTACATCCACTTGTAGGAAACCATCCCCCGGAAGCTACTCGAGGCCTATCTAAAGTCGCGTTCAGTGAAGATTTCGGCCGACAGAACGCGAAGCGGATCCTAGATAAGTATTCTCCCGAGATAGCGTGTTTTAACGACGACATCCAAGGGACTGGGTGTGTCACATTGGCTGCCGTCATGGCCGGTCTGCATATCAGCCAAGTCAAAATGGGAGACGTCCGCGTGGTCTGTTTCGGGGCCGGATCAGCTGGGACCGGAATCGCTGACCAACTCGGAAGTGCCATTGCTCATGACTCGGGCAAGTCGAGGACTGAGGCGTCGCAGCAGATCTGGTATGTTCGCACAGCGTATACCACATGGGGTCCACACTCACACGGTCTCAGGTGCATTGATAAGACAGGCATCTTGCTCAAGTCCCAGGCCGACGAACTTACTCCATCACAGACGCTATTCGCCAAGGATGAGACTGACTGGCCGGAGGACAAGGGGCGGGATCTGCTATCGGTGGTGAGTGCAGTCAAACCGCATGTCCTCATCGGCACTTCCACTACACCCGGCGCGTTTACCGAGCAAGTCATCAAGGAAATGGCCCAGCATGTGGACCGCCCGATCATTTTTCCACTGAGCAATCCGACGCGTCTTCATGAGGCTCGCCCGCACGATATCACCCAGTGGACCGAAGGTCGCGCCCTCATTGCCACTGGAAGCCCGTTTCCCCCGGTAGAATACGGTGGTATCAAGAAGGAGATCGGTGAGCTCCCTGTATACTCTGGTGACATGTCTAGCCGACCCGTTCGACTGACCCTCTGACAGCCGAGTGCAACAATGCGTCTGTGTTCCCCGGGATTGGTCTTGGGGTCGTTCTGTCCCGAAGCCGTCGCGTATCGGAGGGAATGGTGGTCGCTGCGGCTCGAGCATTGGCTGCTGACGCGCCCGCCCTTCAGGATCCTACCCAGCCTCTGCTTCCCGATATCGAACATGTCAGGGAGGTCAGTGTACATATTGCACGAGCGGTGATCCAGGCTGCAGTACGCGAAGGGTTAGCCGATGAGCAGGACATCCCCCACGAGGAGCGACAGCTGGAGGAGTGGATCCGCGTGCAGATGTGGGAGCCAGAGTATCGTCCATTGAGAAGGGTTGAGTGAGATTAGATCATGGGTCCAGTATCATAGAAGGTGAGATGGTTGTGGATATGTTTAATATTTCTTCCCGCTTACATAAATATTTGTATGTCTCGTCTGATTCCAGGCCTTGATAACTCGATGGTACAATAAATTCCCCTCGGCCATCTCTCACGCCCGCAGGCGTTTAATATTGATGGCGTGGGGATAGCATATCCCACGAAAGATTGATCTACCATGGATATGCAGCTCCACCCTTGCAACCTTGACATTGCGGGCACGGGGAGAAAGTCAGAAAATGGCACGGCTCGTGGCTATTCTTATGGTAGATTAATGATCAGATTTCAGCCAGCCCTAAGCTGGGAAAGGCGCTCTAAGTCTCTAACGTGATTCATGCACGCCACCAGCCTGATGAGTCCATGTGCCTGATCATCGGAAAGGGTCCAACCAGTGATACCGTAGAAGGACAGCATGTTGCCCGCGAGGGCTACCGACGGAGTGTGGATGCTATAGCAAGGGTCCTGCTTATCATGCAAGGTACTCGGGGATGCCCACATGGAATAGAATAGGGGCCACATGTGACCTGTCCGGAAATTAATTGAGGCAAGGCCATCATCAAAATATCTACTGCACGCTTATTATCTCCCCGAACTCGTTCTGACCGGTGGAGTCTCGGCCAGGCCTGATGTCTTGGGAGGCTCTTAAGCGATCGTCGTTCGCGCTATGTGCTGAGCTGAATCGCAGCACGATCCAACTCCAAAACCCACCCAATAACAGGCGTGAAAACACCGCTATATCTGGACCTCGTGGCTAAAGTGGAGATGCCCAAGCCCCGCTCGGTGGGGATGAGGCAAAAACAGCCGACGACCAAGAAAATTCGATCTCCCCTGGAAACCTGGAAACCTGGAAACCCCAGTCTTGATTTTTTTTTATTATTATTATTAGTATTATTATTGTACCTCGCGCCACATCCACATGGGTCGGAAGTTTTTTTTGCTTTTAATTTATTTGTTTTTTTTTTGGCGCAGGGTGCAGCATGTGTTGACCGGGAACTCTACTCATGTTCGTATCGCAGCGAACTATAGCTGGGTAGTGGCTCACTTATGTCGCTGGCTGACTCCTACCTGGGCGAGAAAAAGGGCAGGAATTGGGCCCAACATGGCTCAATCGAAGCTAGAGATGGATCTAGTGAGCCATTCATCATCAGGCCCCATTTCTATCCCAATTAGACCCTGTGAACCATCCAACAACAACACTGGGATAACCGGCGTCTCCGAATGCCCACGCACTAGCGAGGTGGTTTAGTTCAAGGCCCCAGGAGCACGCAAAATAGCTCAGAGTCGAGTCTCGATCCGTGGACTTGATTCTATTATGACCAATCGTCTATTTTGTTCTGCATTACCCAGCCACTAGAGTATGAACCCACCCATTCACAGCCAGAGAGGTTCCCTTTCATGGACCCTACGAACTATTGAAATTCTCGGAGAGTTGGCCAGGGACAGCAATGCCTAGCGAGCACCATTAGGGCTGGTGCGTCGGGGTCAGCTCTATATATGAGTGACGCCCCAGTGTCTCCCCCACGCCCGCTCGTTCCGTGAACCCACAACTACCTACATCATGTTCTCAACGTCTGCAGCGCGTCTGCTGCTCTTCACGGTTCTTGCGACCCTGTTTGTGCCCGGCCTTCTCTACCAGATCGATGCTCGAGACGAGGATCTGGTCCGTCGGGACCAGCCCTTCCTCCGGATTATCCCGCTAGGTGCCTCCATCACGATGGGATACAAGTCCACCAACAAGAACGGGTATCGCAAATGGCTTCGCCAGCAGCTTCGTTACAAGGGGTGGGAGGTGGACATGGTCGGCAGCCTGAAGATTGGAACCATGAAGGACAACGTAAGTGGAATGGCGGTCCCTGGATGGTGCAGGGTTCTAATTCAAGTCTAGGACAATGAAGGCCATTACGGCTTCCGAATTGACCAAATTGCAAAGGTTGCCAATGCCTCGCTTTCGCTGCAGCCCAATTTGGTTCTCCTCAAGTAAGCCCCCGTCTCGAGCGGATCGTGATTCATCAGAGATTGACCCTGGATCGATTAGTGCTGGTACCAACGACGCCCTGCAAAGCTATAAGCTCGACACCGTCGGCGAGCGCATCGACGCTCTGCTCACCCAAATCTTTGACGCCATCCCAGGAACCACCGTCATCCTCTCCACCCTGATCCCCAACCAGAAGCAACCCCAGAATATCGACATCATCAACCCGCAGTACCGCAAGGTGGTCGCCGATCGCCGGGCCGCCGGTTATCGCGTGGTCCTGGCCGAGATGAACTACTTCATCACGGAGGACCTGCTGATCGACCAAATCCACCCCACCGACTACGGATACAAGCGGATGGCATCGGTCTGGTGGGCCGCGATCAAGCTGGCCAGCAAGGAGGGTCTGCTGCAGGCGCCGAATGGAGGCTCGTTGATTCCGGGCCGTGATGACAAGCTTGTCAACCCCGGACTCCCCACGTATGTCGCTCCCGCGCAGCCGAAGACGAATACCGCCCAGCATTCCTTGGTCGTCCCAACCCTGTGACTGGCGAGTCTCGCAGTGGCTTCCGGGGGTCTCGGCCCATCCCTCTTCCAGCAGCTCTGATCCCGCTGTTCTGATTCGAGTGATCGAGGAGGGGGGGTGATTACGTGTAGGCTGTAGACCAGACTCCTTCGGAGGCCAATGCTCAAGCTCACTGACAATATACGAAGACCACAATATATTAATTAGACTCAAATAGAATGCTTTCTTCAGATAACTATAAGGAGAGTCCTATGAGGGGCAACTGCCCCCAATACTCTGTCCGGGTTGAGGTCAGGCCAACGCACGCCGCATTAGCGAAATGTCAGCGATGAGTCCTCTCTTCTCTCGTCGTCCCATAAAGCTAAAGCACCAAGCAGGCTGCCCATGGTTAATCCGGAAATTCATATCCCATCCCTCATCATCATCATCATTATAATACCAGTAATCATCATCCTAGTCGCGACCCTCACAAAGGTTTTTCGACTTGTCCATGCAGTCCAGGCAGAGTCCTTGGAAATAGTCCCTTGCTCAGTCCGCCGCATGCGAAAGAAGACATCCCATGTGATCCACATGAGCCATTCGGTTATGATCAGAATATTCATCTTTCTGTCGATATATTTCCCAGTTGGGTGATCTTGAAGGCATCGAAGACTAATCACCACCTGTTGCCAAGAAGTTGAGGATAATCGGAGAGACGAATGACTTTTCCTTGCAGCTTTAATATACTAACCAATTCCTTATCAAGCTGTGGCCCTGTGTGTTAATATGATCTCTTATAGGCTCGGCTGGGGCGGGAAATACGGAACTTGCCGGCTGCAGAAGCATCCCAGGCTGGATAGCTTCATTCCCGGCCCAATTACGCGGCGTACTGCATGGAAGTCTCGTAGTAGTGGACTAGGGTTTTATCGTTGCATTTATGTGTCCTAATAACACTATAAATAACTAGGACACACAATATCTGCATCTGCATCCTTCTCTTACTACAACAATGCTCACCGCCCCTTCCGTTCTGTATGGACGATTTGCCACACGTTATTGGGCATAGCTCTTGACCCTCACTGGGCCCACCACTCCATGGTGAAAGCCCCAGGATCAGCAGCATCAGGATCACCAGCCTTATCTAAACTACCGACGCACCATGCAATCAAGGTACAGCATCATGTATCTACCCACCATTCGCAACCATATGTTCGAACACATCTCATCCATCATTAATCGGGATAAGGTATTCGAATTCCAGATTCAGCCGATCATCGTGACAAATCTGCCCCTCGTAAGGATTGAAATGTGAATTTATTTCTCGTGTCAGCTGGAGGCGCAATCGCTCACTAGGAATGCCAGGTTACTCTGGTCATATACGGCATGCATTGTACGTCTGATCTGAGGACAACAATTGTCTAGTTCCTGTAGAGAGCCATTATGATAGAGAATTCTGTCGTTCCGGTGGTAGCAATGGTGACTTTCCCGCTCCTCTTGTTTTCCTCCAGAGTGTAAAGACGTCGTTGTACATATCTGGTGGGGGTTGTCGCTGGGGCTATTGCAACCTGCTAGAGGCAATTTTCAATCCTGTTATGCCATTACAATAAACCTTTACAACTTACTCATAGTCCCCAGGGAGTTTTTAAAAAAATGATGGTTTCTACTCTGCTGCTGCTGTGGTTGAGGGAGGATCATTATGCACTCTTATGCAGCATAGTCGTCTTTAGGTACATTTAATGCTCTAATTAGACCCGGGTTATTAGCTTTTCCTGTGCGCCTCTCCATCTCAAAATCTTTCCTTGGTGGCCCCGCAAAAAGGGTACTTTGCTATATAGGTCAATAACCGCACAGGGCTTGGATGACCCTGAGGGTCAAGATGCTGAAGAGTCATAACTTCCAGTTGTAAGCGGTGTATCCTGGGAATAGGTCTTGGCGGATAATGGCACAGCGCCGCGCAGAACAGGACAATGCTGAACGAGGATCCATTGCTGAGCCCTTGCTGAACGCTTCCGCGAGGCCCTTAATAACCCTTTCTAAGGATGATTTACAATATGGATTCAATGATCTACAGAAGCCAGGGAGACATGAAGATAGCAACCCCCCCAAAACAGCCTTTTCCCGGGGAATGCTGAAAACAATAGGTTGAACTTTTAGCACATGCCCTGGAAGCCAGCCATCCACTAGGCTTTTGTGTTGGCGATGAGGTGGACTCCAGGGTAACAAAATCATACCAATTAGCTTCACTATCATTTCCTAGTATGGAATTACGTGCAGATCACGTCGCATGACCCCCTAAACCCTAAAACGAATCACACGACTTGTTGCATCCTGAGCTCCTCTGGGCATCGAGACAACGGCTGCTTAAGAGAGTTGCTTTGTGCCTCATATAGAGGAAAAAGAGAGAGAAAGACTAGGGAATCCCCGTTCTCACCCTTAGCCATGCCTGTCTGGATGGAGATTTCTCGCCTTTCACTGGCCCTCGTGGCATTGGCCACTTTCGTGGTCATTCGAACAATCTACCGACTATACTTTCATCCTCTGAGCAAGATCCCTGGCCCCAGGCTGACCGCCGCCACCTACCTTTATGAATTCTACTATGATGTGATATGCCGTGGGAGATTTCTGTTCCAGATCGAAAAGATGCACCAAAGATATGGTACGCGGCCCTTCGCCCCCTGGGACAGATAGCGCAGATTGCAGCTCACCGAGGTGTAGGCCCTGTCGTCCGCATCAATCCTCGCGAGGTGCACGTTAACGATCCAACCTTTTATGAGGAGATCTATGCTCCCTCTAGCCGGCGGCGGGAGAAGGATCCTCGGTATGTGCCGATATTTAGTTTGACCACGTCAATGATAGCCACTGTGGGCCACGAACATCATCGGCTACGGCGCGGCATCCTCAACAGCTTCTTCTCGAAACGATCGGCGATGGAGCTGGGCCCGATGATTGAAGAGCGGGTGCAAAAGCTGACGGAGCGACTCGAGGGCTTTTATCATGATCAGAAGGTCATCTCGTTAGACGATGCCTTCTACGCGCTGACTTCGGATATTGTTGCACACCATTCGTACGGCAGGACGCTCGGATTCCTCGAGGACGAGGAGTTTGGCAGCGGCATTCGGTCCACCGTCCAAGACACTGCCAATTTCTCCCATATCAATCGGTTTTTCCCATTCCTGTTGCCTCTCGTGCAAAGCATCCCGGGGGCCTGGCTCCGTCGCCTGATGCCCGCCAAGTCCAAATTGATCGATTTCCAACAATCAATATCGGACATCACAGCCCAGTCAGTCGCAGACATCAAGGCCGGCAACGCCCCCAACAATATATACCAGAAGCTCAGCCATCCTAGCGTTCCTCCGGAAGAACGCACGATAAACCGGCTGAACGACGAGGCCATGACCATCTTGCAAGGGGGGGCGGAGAGCACCGGGCGTGGCTTGACGCTGGCTGCCTTCCACCTGGCCTGGGATAAGACGGTGTGGGATCGCCTGCGTGCAGAATTGAAGGAGGTTCTCCCAACCCCGACCAGCACCGCCAGCTGGACACAACTCGAAGGGCTCCCATACTTGGTATGTTGGATTGATATCTAGTCGGCGTGAACACCGAGCTTACGAACGATAGACTGGCGTTGTAAATGAAGCCCTCCGGGTATCTCAGCCTCTCGTGGCTCGATTCTCCCGAGTCGCGCCTGATGAGACGCTGGTTTACGGAAACGTGGAGATCCCGGCCGGGGTGAGCATGAATAAATCACACAGGAAGAGCCCGCGCAGTAAGCTAACGAGTCCTGACGGTAGACTCCAATGAGTACATCCAACTACTTCATCCACCGCGATCCGACTCTTTTCCCGGACCCCGACAGATTTGACCCCGAGCGATGGATCCCTGTGGACGGGGACACAGCGACAGTGGCGAGGCGCAAGAGATACTTTCATCCATTCAGCAAAGGGAGCAGGATGTGCATCGGGCTCAAGTACGCAAATCATTCCGATATCACGTTCGTGGCATTCTACTGACACACCGCTAAGCGTGGCATACGCGGAGCTTTATGTCGCCATTGCACACTTTGCGCGTCGGTTCGATATTGAACTCCATGACACCACGCCGGAAGACCTCAAGATTTGTCGAGAACTCCTTGTCGGTCTTACCCGGAGGGGTGAGGCCAGAGTGTATGCTAAAATCACCAAAATTATGGAGGAATGAGGCGAGTTGCTTGACTGGCAGGAATTATTGGTGGTGGATTAGCTACATTGGATCAATCTTCATTTTATTATCGACTATAATACAGAATAGAATGCCCACTTGCAGCTGGGTGCAATTTGGATCGTAAAGCTCATATGCATGCCATCGTCATATGTAACCGATTATTTTCATCTTAAATCATCAAGTCAAACACCTCCAGGAGCAAGCTCCGGAGTGGTTTCACCGGCTTTTCGGGCAGATTCATCAGCTCCGACACTGCCGTCTGGGCGCTTCGCACGCTGTACTCGACTTCCAGGGTTGTGTCATCGGGGATCTCGACGAATTGGCCCACGCAGGCGAAGTTGGTCGAGAGCGCCGGGATCACCGAGGGGCGATCATGGGGTCTCCGAGTGAGGAACGGAGCGGTACCCAGGGGCATCCCACAGGGGATGGTCCGGGAGGTGGTGATGATCGGTTCCGCGTCGAAATGGAGGTGGGCGAGGACCTCCTTGAGGATTTCCTCCCCGGAGCACTGGTGCATGGGCTTGTTCACGAAGTTGCCCACCTGGCCGGGCTTGAGGCCATACCCGATGATGACGGTGGTGTCGCGGGGCTGGTCCGAGAACAGCGGCTGGTGAGGGACACTGATGGTGAGCTGCCAGTTACTCTCGGAGAGCGACAGATGGGCGCCCGTCCCGGCCTTGTCGTGGGTGAGTTTCTCGTAGAGGGCAGTGAATTCGGGGCCCTTGAAGGTGGTGGTGAAGTACTCCACCATCGACTGCAGATTGCGCGAGAGGAAGTTGGTCGGGTTGCCGAACTTCATCGACTTCCTCGCCAGGGTATCCCACAGCTTCCAGTCGCCCGCCATCAGTTCCTCCCAGTTAGCGGCCAGCGGGGGAGGGGGGGACTTGTTGGTGCCCAGCACAGCCCCCGACCCGATCGAACCCAGGGTCACGATGACAACGTCCACCGGGTCCACCGTGATCAGCTCCTCTTCTCCGCCGCGTACGAGTTCGATCTCCGAGACCGTGGTGGGATCTCCCTCCGGATAGCAGCGCAGATTGTTGACTCGGCAGTTGAAGCGGAAGTCCACGCCCTGCCGCTGGAGGTGAGTCGTGAGGGGCAGGACCAGGGACTCGTAGAGGTTGTACTTGGTGCGATTCAAGGTGCTCACGCTGTGGACCGTTCTGATGTCTTCGAGGTACTTACGGAGATGTCGCTTGAACTCGGTGGCACTGTGGCTGGGCTGGAGCGCAAACCTGCGAGCGCCAGTTAGTTGCGTCGGGGATAGAAAAGACGTAGCCAGGGACACACATACTCATTAGACCACAGGCTCCAGAACGTGGTATGGAAGAACGACTTATCGAAGACATCCTCGATGCTCTTCCCGGAGATCGAAGATTCGCTCTCCAGCATCAGGGAAACGATGGCCATTCGATGTTTGATGCCGACTTGGATCCCATGAGGATCGAATACCTCAGGCCCCGACGTCCCTTTCCTCACAGCCTTTCCACGGGCTGGGGGCTCCTGGGCTTCCTGCGACGCCCGGAAGCGGATGCTGTCCATGATTGTTTTATTGGGCTCCGTGGCGCTGGGGATGAGAGACAGGAGTCTCTCAATGCAGATGCCATGGAAATGCGGACTGCCTCCCAGGGGAAGGAAGTATCCATCCTTTGCATCTCCGCGAGGCTGCAGTCCACCTCCGATCCCCGGGTTGGAGTCTAGGATATGCACATTAGCTCCTGGCACATGGGCATCCTTGATCAAGTGCACAGCAGCCGTGAGGGAAGCAATGCCGCCTCCCACCAGCCACGCCTGGGTGCTGTTTGGATCCCGCGACGGGAAGTTTCCGTGAACCATCGTGACTTGAGGCAATATTCAGTCCTTCTTGTTAGACAAGATTTGATTCTGGCTTGCAGGTTAGTATCAAGGGGAATATAGTGGATTACCCATGAAAGGCCGGTGCCATGCTCTTCATTGACCTTATATATGACATACGGAGCGGACACGGGGGCTCTCTCTCTCTCCAGACTTTGACGTCAGGTCGTGTCCATCCTGACGCGAGGCTTGCGTGAGTCTGTCACACCACACCCTAAAAAGGGGTGGCCGATTCCTTTTCTAAGCAGGCATCAAGCTAACCAGGGCTTCGAGTGCGTCTATGGAAGAGGATGGTTGGTCTCGACTGGCGGGAGTGTCAGCCTAACGGTCGAAAGGCGCTATAAAAAGGGCAACAGGTCAGCCTACCTACGGAGCCTGGGCTCGACCCCTTCGCCTACAAGCCCACGCGTCCTCAAGGCAGAGAACTGGTGGGCTGGTTCCATCAGGGATTGGCCAATTGACGGTCATATGCCCCTTCTTGCGCTGTGGAATGGCTCCGGGACCCAAGGATAAGCTCGAGGTAGCAACGCCTCGGAGCCGGACGATGAGCTCTGAACTTAAAACAGGGTTTGGGTTGAGAGGAAAACGTCTTCTAGCTTCATTTAGCAGTCTTACCACCACCGGCCATCGTGTTGTCTGATGCCCGGGCCAGTATCGATACGGGTTTGTGATGCCAGTATTCCGGCCTCTTTCAATCAAGGGATATATACCCACTGGGCTCCCAAGGGCCGAGATCACCCGTGCCCATTCGGCTGGCTAATTCCCATATCCTAGTGGACAGGGATGGTCTGCCGCGTGGACCCAAGGGTCAACTGAGGGCGTGGACATGAAGGAAATATTGTTTCTGTCGAACTATTTAGATGCAGCCTATCTGCGTGTGGTGTCGTCGTCGGAGAGCTCCGGTGCTCTGCAGATGCTGAGTTTCAGAATTACATCATGTGGCAAACGTCGCCGTAAACGCATCCTATCCCACCCTTCATGTTTACTTAACTGACCCTTCCGTTAGCATAGACTTAGAGGAGAGCTTCTGATCTTCAGACCCGGAAGAATGCCAGAAAGTGTAATGCTCCAAGAACCGCTCGCCGAAATCCCCCTTGCCTGCACCACCTGCTCCATTGGCGGTCCGGGCGATAGCCTGCCGCAGAAACTAGAAGCGATTCGTCACGCCGGCTTCCAGGGCGTCGAGATTTCGTTTCCTGATCTCGTCCAGTATGGCTCGCAGCTTGTAGGTCGTGAGGTCGCGCCCGACGACTATGCGGAACTAGTGACTATCGGCCGGGAAACTCGCCGGTGTTGCGTGGAGAACAAGCTGGAGATCGTGACCCTGCAGCCCTTTTCGCACTTCGAGGGGTGGCCCCGCGACTCACCTGAACGAAAGAACGCGTTTACCAGAGCGCACGGCTGGTTTGAGATTATGGATGCATTGGGGACCGACCTGTTAGAGGTCGGCTCGACAGATCTCCCCCGACGCCGTCTATCCTCTGACCCGGGACACTGTGTTGATGACCTCCGCGAACTCTGTGACCATCTCGCCCACCGCCATAAACGTCTAGCCTATGGGAATTGGTGCTGGTCGACGCATGCACCCACATGGAAGGATGCCTGGAGGATTGTAGAGGCTGTCAATCGCCCCAACATCGGGCTCTGTCTGAATACCTTCCAAATTGCCGGCTCTGAGTGGGCGGATCCTTCGACATCCACCGGCCGCATCGGGGACGCATCGACCGAGGACCTCAACTACCAGTTTACTCGCAGTATGAATGAGCTGGCATCTACGGTTCCAAAGGAAAAGGTCTCTCTCCTGCAGGTATCGGATGCGTATAAGCCTAAAACGGAAATCCAGGGTAAGGCGGAGGAGGGGCAGTGGGCTCGGGCGCAATGGAGTCATTCTTTTCGACCCATGCCGTATGGTGGAGGGTATCTACCTCTTGAGCAGGTAGTGAATGCTATTTTACGCACGGGGTTCCGTGGATGGTGTTCCATGGAGACTTTTGATCGGGGCCCTGAGGGGAAGGGGATCCAGCATGAAATAAACGAACAGACTGGAAAGGCGATGCAGAGTGTACAGAGATTGCTGAGGGAGAGTGCCTTGTGAACTGGACAGACTTTAAAATATAATCAATCTCACAGGGTATGTGTAAGCTGCATATAATAACCGCTTGGAGTGGAGTTTGGTGAATGCTGTACTCTTTGTCCAATACACCCCACACTTCAGGTCCCTACCTAGCATAAGACAACATGGGGCCCAGGTGTGTCTTGGCTGGTAGGGCTGGGAGTCCTACTCTAGATGTGTACAGAAAAAGTACACTGCCCCATGATAATCTATTATTGTTGAAATCATCTGTCCCTGATTACTCCATATCCTAACATTAGGCTTCATGTATCATGCACAGTGCATAGAAAAGTGCATAGAAAAGTCAAACATGGTCAAAGTCCCAATTCTAAAGCAGAGATACTTGGACTGGTTCATATTCCGGGATGCATTATATCAATAGTCAAGGAGACTAGGGATATATCGCAGGGTTGGCTGATCAGATAGAGGTGCTGACCTGTTGGATATGAAAGTGGGTGCAGGGAGCATGGATCAAAAGACTTATTTTAGGACACACATGATGTGCCCAATCATATACAGCTAAAGCCCAGCTCTTACCATTGAGTTGTGTGACAGATTAACTCTATCCCTCAGTCACATGAAGGTCCTTTACAGCCCTGCAATCCCTTGTCAACCAAGGATACTTGCCAAGATCGAGCTAATTGGATACCAGGTAATAAGGGGGATTTCCCTAGATGTCCTGTAAGAGGATGAACGGATGACGTTTACAGCTTGCGGGGCACAGAATCAGGACAACGAAGCCCTCGTCAAATGGCAAAGGGCCAACCAGTGCATGGTGTGATGGATCTGGTGGTAAGGAAGATTCTGCAAGCATTCTCTGCGGGTTGGACAACAGAAATCCAAACAAAGTAATGCTATGAAAAAAACCCATACCTATATATATCACGCAAAGCCGTGACCACCCAGGGCTGCCTATTTGGGGAGGAGCGGGTGGATCGACAAGTGACTCAGCAGCGAAAGCAGCATGATTGGCTTCATTCGGTCGATATGACCCACTCGCGGCCCCACCGGATCACGATGATGCAACCTTCATAACTGCTTCATAACTTACCAAGTTACCACCATCCCCCCCCCCCCCCCAATCCAAGGCGTCCCAGCTTGTGGGCTTCTCGTGTTCGGAAACCGGTACCAAACCTAGGTACCATCATGATCCCTACGAGCCCCGCCAGATCAAACGCTCAACCTTTCCCCCCCGCCCCTCATTGGTCGCGGAAAGAGGCGAATTCTCCCCCCTCCCCGCCAGCTGATGTGTCAACCAGCATGGAATGTACCTTGGGACACTGCGCTCGGAGATCTTGGGTTGAGTTCCCTCCAATCCCCTGGTTCTTACTCACAGAGCTGATGTGTTGGGATTTTACCTTCCCAGCTCTCGCGGAATGGTGGTGCCCCTACCCTATGTACCGCAAACGTTGCAGTGGCCCCTCTGACAGCAAAAGGTCCGAGTTATCACGGTTGAGGGTAGGTAATATATTGTAAACGTCCATTAGAAATGGACAGCGGTTACGACGTGTATCGTGCTATCGCCCTAGCATGGACCATATCCCAATAGATGACCATTTGTTGAGTCAATCAGCCCCCTTAGTATGGGCCGCCAGGCAAAGTATCTTGCGTGAAAAAGCAGCCATGCCCGCCCAGGGCTACCGTCAGCGTCATTCCTAGCTGTAGCGCCCCCCACCCCGTGCCTTCTGCCATACAGTATCGGGGATATCATTGGGCGAGCAGATATCGTCTACCAAGTTTCCAGGGCCCCTCTCAAGCTCTACCTCGTTATCTAGCTACTCACAACCGGTTTTCGTGAGATGATTGACTCTTCCGCCGTTCGATTTCTACAAGCCACATCCAGCGGATAAACTCTAAAATATCGTCTGATTAACTATTTACCTATCTACTAGGCAGCTTAATAAAATGGGGGGCTCGCCCCCGGGTCACCGAAGGATTGACTACCTTCATCTTTCCAGACTGCGTTAATCGTTTCAATTCACTCCCAGGTGAATGGTTGCGCAATTATTGATTCGACCACACCCCAATTGCGGGCTGCAGCGTTTTACATACCACACGTTCTTGTCTCGGTATGGTCTACCGAGCGGTCCTATTTTGATAGCTCATTGCTGACCTGTGGATAATAGACCTTTCTCCCACAATGACCACTCAAGCAGCTCCACCGTATAGCTCGCTCGATGCCTGGGCTAGCCTCCCAACTTCAATGCTCAGCGCGAACATCGCCCCAGCGTTCCTCTCTCTACCGGACGATCGAACGGGGGCACTACCGTTCTCGTCAGGCAACGCTACAAGTACGACGGAGGGGGTGGGTTTGAATATCCGCAATCCCAACTCTGGCCTCCGCAATCCGTTGAATAGCTACATGCAACCCACCGATGATGGGCAAGGCCGCCGGGGCAGTGCTTTGCCGCCCGACGCCTTTTCAGGAATCTCCCCCACTCACTACAACAAAAGGGCAACGAAACACACGGCGCAAGGCAGGAGAGAGAGTCACCCCCAGGAAGGGCCCCAGCGGGAGAAATACCTCGAACGGAACCGGGTGGCAGCCAGCAAATGTCGACAGAAGAAGAAGCGGGAAACCAACCAGCTCAAGGACTGCTACCAGAAGGAGGCACAGAGGAAGAAGCACCTGGAGGTGGAGGTGAAGAATTTGCATACCGAGCTCCTGGACTTGAAGGACCAGCTGCTGAGGCATTCGCGCTGTGACGATGAATCGATCCAGCTCTATCTCGGACAGATGGTCAACATAGCGACCAGTCAAGAGTCGATGAGTTCGGCCAGCAGCGAACGGTCTACGTCAATATCCTCCGCATTTGAAAACAACCCCATGCCTTTGCCTCTTCCGGGCGTCGGGCTGGATCCGTCTCCTCAGATCTTGGGCATGCCGTGCGGTGCGGTGGATGCGGGGATGACCCAGTTTACGGGCTCGCAGCCGGTGGGAGGGAATATATTCGACCAGCTGATCAGGATTCCATGACTTGGCCATGCCACCTTCTCTAAGTCTTTTTGCGTGTTTACCTTCATTTCCTCATGTGTACTGTCGCTTTATTTCGTGTAATTACACTACTCTGCACTTTTAATTCCCGTTCACGACCCCAAGAGGCCACTTCAACAACCACTTCAGCCACCTTCAAGTTCCAGACTATCTCGAAGCTATAATACCCGATGCTAGACGGCATCTAACCAAGACCTTCCGACGCAGGTCCCCTTCGTCTACTGTTTAGTTTGAGAAAGCTATCAATCTCTGATTAATGCCGCAGCCCTAGCCTCGTGAAGGACGGGTAACTCCAACTCTCGCACGCTAGAAACTCTAGAGAAAACCAAAACGCGGGGGTGGCCAACTCTATCGAGGCTGAGCCCAGGGTCCAGGGGCCAGATAGAGTGTAAAGCACATGAGAATGCAGGGCAAGAACACAACTTAGTTCAGTTGATCCTCCCTGACTCCTACTCGCACTGGGGTATGGTACTTTTGCACTCGTGTACCTTGCTTGGAATCCCTGCACACGGATTGTAAGTCTTGACTTGCCTGGACCAGAGTCAGGTTTCCCCACGCAAGGGTCTCACAACAAAGTAACGTCGTATCGCAACATTATATCCAGTCGTGAACATGAATGAGTGTTGCAAGGTTTCCTATCAGGCGCAGGTTACTTTGTAGCACGGGCCAAGAGGGCATTTGGGTTTGAACCAACCCCCTAGCCACGATGGAGAGATAGACTCAAGGTTACTCCGATTCTTGGTTTGAATATCATGCAGAATGTACTCGAAGGATGGCAAACCGGTAATGGGCCAGCAGTGGGTGTATCAATGGAGCCCATTCTCTTCACCTGTGAGGGGGATGACTCGCTTCTTCTACCCAGTTTGGGTGGGACATCCCTCATCCAAGACCTTGCTGAATTAGTCATTTATCTCGATTTTATCCCCTGTTCCCTTGGCAATATACGGACTGGAATAGAATTTGTCCCTCCTTGGCCGAGGGAAATTACTGGTATACAGGAGGAGGCGTAGTACTAGTAGTTCTTATCTCCGGTGGCGAACTCTGCAATTTGCGAGTCAGATGCGATTACCAGACGACACTCACACCTGGTTCCGGCGCCTGATTGGTGGGTTCTATAAGCGAAACGCTGTGAATGGTCTGAAAGGGAAAATACGGCTGATTTACAAAACAAGATTCAATGGATCAACTGGTGTCATGTGAGCCTTTTCCCTGACGACGATCTGCTTCTGTAACCACGAGTCACCCAGAGCCAAACGTCATACTGGCTGCCGTGCGAGGGGTAGCAGGAGGTCGTGATCCATGGGTTGGCGAGCCGATCTCTTCGGTAGCGCAAGCTGTATCCAGCTGTTAGGGCCTTTCCAACTCATGTTCACCCCCCCCCTGGACCTTTGCGAGGAACGCCTTGACGAAGAGGCCGAAGCCCTCGGGGTCTTGTAGTGGTCTTTTGGGGTCGTTAGTATTGAAGCAGGACAACTCAAGGATTCCCCTTACTGGTGTCTGGCAAGGATACCTGTGGGATAGGGAAAGCCTCACCCAAGGTGACTGACACCTGGTAGGCGCGCGAGTTTTGAGTATGGAATCTATCAACCCGTGAAGAAAAGCTTAGGATTTTCCTTGGCGCAAGGCAGTAAGATATATACCACGTGGTGAATTTCAAACACTGCATTACCTCCTCATGATCCCCAGTCGTGCACAGAATCTGGCGACATCCAGAGATGTGTTGGCCCCGTCGCTCCACTCCACGGAGCTCACCTTGGGGATATCTAGCGGATCCAGTAGGACTTTGGCATCCTTGGCAAACTGCGCATAGAGCGGGACGGATAGATCTTCACTTGAGCATTCATGGGCTTAGCGGAAATGGCATTTATGAGTATAGCTCGCCTTTTCTACATCACTTGTCCAATTGTAAAAAGGCCCACGAGAAGAGGACTACCCAGCAACCGACTCGTGACGGCAACCAGGTGTCTCATGCATGACTCAGGGAAGCTTTTCTAACTTGTGGCCTTGATATAGATAGATGGTCCTCTGTCATCCAAGCCATTGTGAATGTTCCTTATGCTTATAGTTGGCCGTTCCTATAGTCCAGTATTCCACACTTTACTGCAGCTTAATTCTAGTACCTCACTTTAATTGAACATAAATTTTAGTCAGAGCCTGCGGAACATCCGGAAACAGCAGACTCTGGCCATCCTGATCCTTCACCTCATTCACCCGAATCTGTCCAACCACCTCAGCCTTGAATGGGGCCGGCGGAGTCGACCAAATGTGAGTGACCACATCGTGGAAACATTCAATACTGATCGCCCGGAATCCCAACCCCGCCGCCTCCCGCATCAACCAATGCGCCATCTTTTTCGTGACCCCGATGTTTTCGTAGTCTGCCCGGGTCGAGGTGCCATTCCGCATCATCACTTCCCGCGGTCCCTGTGCCTGCCAGCTTGCAGGGTCCCGAGTATCCGCCGCGTTCAGGGATCCCACGAAGAGCGGGAAATGCGGCAGTGCCTCGAAAAGAGGCATCATCTGCGGCATGTCCAGCGGAGTGGCCCCATCGAGAGCGAGGGCAATCGAGACCAGCGGGAAATCCATCTGCTCCAGTAACTCCGGCCCCGTGGCATCGGGATACCTCTCGGCGTCCCAGTAGAGGGCCCCCTGTGTCGCGGCGGAGGCGGGTTGTTTGAATTCGTACTCCTTGTCGAATACCCCGTACGACAGGCCGGACGCAATCTGGTACTTGACGAGATACTCCACTTTGGCAAACGTCTCGTAGAGTCTGGCGGTCTGGCCCGCGGGGTAGATTTCGGCCCAGACGGGCGAGTGGAAGACATTGCTGTGGCTGATGATGGCTTTGGCCCAGTCGAGATGCTCGGGTCCCAGTCGGCGGACCTCGAACCGGGGAGTGAGCTCTGTGGGGTTGGACATGCTGCCGGCTATGGAATGGCAGGGAGAGGACTAGGGTTGATGGGCGAAGAGTGAGGTAAAGATCCAAGACCGCGAGCTGGGTTTACACGCCGTTCTTGTATTCACGCTCGCCGGGATGGGGTGCCGGCATTATTGGCTGCTCTGTAGGGCTGCAGGTACGCCGTTGGGCGTCCACAGTTACATCGCTTACCTTAGGTGGCCCATATTACCTCAGCCCTTGCCACCACCGATCACTAAACAACCGCGTCGTCAGGCGGCCCCTGGAATCTTGATACTTCTATTGCTGAGCTTAGTCCTGGTCCTCCTGCAGCCAGTGGGTCCACGTGGCAGAACGGTTTATTACCATAATATCTTATTATTGCGCTGTCTCACGCGATTGAGGCTGAGGCACTCCACCCTCAATTCTTCATTAAGATTCAGCAGATGCACAAACTAAAAACAAGAGCCTCCTGAATATCCCTGCCCAACGGCCTTCAGAGTCACTCTAACAAGTCATCAGAACACTCGCCGCTCCACTGGTGAGGTAAAACTCCCCCGAGTCCTTGTTTGCCGTCGCCATACAGGAATAATAGTATTCATGCGACACGCTATTCGCTTTTTCGGCTTCCCGGGTGTGATGCACCGTCGCTCGGCCATGGCAATCGGCATTCTCCCAGAACTTCAGGGCGCAGTTGGCCCACCGGCCCCCGGTCTTTCCCAGCCGGGCTCCATAGGTGCGGGAATCGAAGTTCTTGCACTGGCCGTCCCACAGCCAGCCAGACTTGGGCTGGTCTTCCCAGCCGCTGTTGCAATTGCCTTCGTGGTAGAGGTCAAGCCAGATCCCGGTCTGCCGTTCCACCAGGGACTGGAGTCCGGCGTTGGAGGTGTCAGGGGTCGGGCTCGCCTGGCCAATATATGCCAGACAGCTAAGGAGAAGCGTGAGCTTGTTCAGTTGCATGGCGGGGAGTGGTAGCCTACTACTGGGTTAGCCTCGCTCGGTTTGTGGATGATGACAAATAGGTTGGACTGGACTCACCAAGGTATGGGGCAAGATAGAGAGATGATCGCGTGATGGTCAGATGAATATATCCCCGGGTTCTTGGAAGTATTTATCTTGCGCGCGGAATGCTCTCAAATCACCACTTTACTACTGTTATCTCTCTCCCCGACCACTGTCCGACCGGATTTCACCAGTTGAAAGTGAATTGTGCTTGGCGACAGTATCTCGCTCTGATTACTGATAGTCCGACCAGCAAAAGCTCACCCAAACAGTCAAAGCGATCCGCGTGCCCTGGGAAGATCCACACTTGGAGAGATGATGAGTGATCAGAAGAGCTTCAGCCTGATAAAGTAGTATATTAACTACAGACCCTGCGCTAGGTTACCCCGTCTGATCTAGTTCAGCCCGGAGTATAACCTCAACCTCGCCTAGCCAACCAGCGCCCACAGCCAGCCATCGTACCCCTTCTCACCGACTGTCTGGAGGACCACCGAGTCGACATCAGGCGCCCTGCCAGCCATCTCAATGACCTGTCGGCTCCCTAGTACGGACGGATGGGTGTCATCCAGGTCCACCAGCTGGCCCTCGCGCACCACATTGTCAACACAGATAACTGTATTCGGCCGGACCATGTCCTTGGCCAGTTGAAAGTACTTCCAGTTATTCGCCTTGTCCGCATCGATGAAGACAAATCCAAACGGAGGCCGCGTCCCGGCGACGACGTCGTCGCGCAGTCCCGCCAGCACATCGATCGCGGGGCCATGGCGAACCTCGACGCGATCGGAGAGCCCTGCGCGCTCGACATTCTGGCGCGCCACCTCAACGTGCCTCCCGTTGACTTCGATGGTGGTCAGTCGCAGCTCGGGGTTCTCGCTCGCCATCCAGATCGCCGAGTAGCCGCCTAGCGTCCCCACCTCCAGCACGTGGGTGACCCGGTTCGATCGGCAATGGAGCGCCAGGAACTTGCCCTGGGCTGGGGAGAGGGCGTGGTTGAGCAGACCGGCTGCCGTGGATGCGTTCAGCGTGTTCTCGAGCACCTGGGTGTTGGGTCGTGACGCGGGATGCGACTGTGTCGTGGTGAACCGGTCCACGGCCGTCCAAATGCCTTCTTCGGCGTCGGTTGCCATGGTGCTGTAGTAGTAAGTTTAAATTGAGGATATAGCTCACTGTAGGCCTGAGGGGGATATTTTTACACCGGCAGAGGGAGTGACAGTTGAGTCCCCTCCAGGTTTATTTATATCTTGTGTATCACTCGGGGATCTCGGACTCGGCTCGGAGTTCCTCGGACTTGGTTGCCTTTTCTTCAAAGGTACATTGAACTCTTATCTATTAAATCAAGAATATACTACGATGTTTTTTAATTTATTCGATATTTTCTTATAATTTACTAGTTTTTAATCTATTTCGCAGTTTTATCAGGCAGCGAGACCATTTCTAATAGGTTTACTATAATCAATATATAGACTACGCGTAGATATGAACCCCGGCCTCTTGATGTCATACATGGGATGGTGGGGACGTGTAGAATAAGATTGGATTCTTTCTTGCCAACCACGATAAGGAACTACGGCCTCCGTTTGGATTTGTCTTTATCGATGCGGACAAGGCGAACCCGGTTGAATTTTCTCCATGCACCGCCTCCTTGCCTTCTGATTGAAAAGCCCGAGTATTGGCCGAACGGCCTTGATGACTGGTGTACCCAGTATGGGAAACAACTCCCAACCTTCCTTAAGGCGATGAGGAGCTGCGAAGAGGCGGCAATTCGGGCTGGTCGGCTCGTGGGGGGATCAGCAGCTTTCTGGTCACATGGAAGACAGTTGGAAGAGTGGAGACTTTTGGATCATGTATGCTGCACGGAATACTTTTGCCTTCGACGCGATATACTGGCAGAAGATTGACCAGTGGTTTTACGGCCCGGCCAGCTGCCGTCCCGCTGATATCTGGAAGGAGAGAGACTATATCACTTGAAACCTGAGGAAAAGGAGTTCATGGAAACAAATGTGAAACGGAAGAGGGAAGAGATGAAGACGGCACCTCTGGTTTGGGATCCAGATGAGATCACCCGGGGGTATATGTCGGAGATGCCTACTGTAGCGTAGACAAAATATCTTCCTGGTGAGACGATCTTTGTACAGATTGAGCTCTGCTCTTCAGCAATGAGACATCCGAGCCCCATACGCAATTTCAGGCTGCGCGGAAGACCCAGCAACTTGTTTAGGATTCTGTAGAAGGCATTCAGCGCGCAGAGCAATACATCAAATGCCTCAGGCCTGGGAGATAAATGGACAGACGATGAAACCTAATCCACCTCTTGTTGGCTCCCTCAGGATCAAAAATGTATATGATAGCCAAGTAGAGATTGTGGAGGTAGAACATGCGGCAAATCTCTGCTTGAAGCTCGATGCCCACATTCTATCTACTTTGGACGATGAAGATTGTGTGCATAAAGATAACTGGGCTTATGTGAACACCATCCTCCTACAACCGACCTAGTTCTGACTCTGAGATGCGTGACGAACCCATAAATACCCCCGTTTAATCGGGAAGAAGAGGCAGTGACAAGATCTAGAGCAAAAACTTCACTCTAACATTGGCTTGGAATTGTGAGCTTGTTTCTCCGACATCTATTTCCATTGAATTAGGTAAGAAAGAAAGACAAAACTTGATCTGCCGGTAAGGGAGTGTGCGCCGGGTCGGACCTCTGGTCCTGATATCCACTCATAGCACTTTCAACGAGGCACCTAAGACCCAGGCTGGAGATTGTCTTGTTTCTTGCGGGCGGCATCCATCTCCGCCGGCGAGGAGGATGACGAAATAAGTAGGTGACTACATTCATAATCATCTTGGCTAATCAAAAGACTTTTCTCGCTCGAGATCGTTTCTTTCTTCGTAGAATCTGTCCCCTTCAAGAAACATCCCCGGATTCCTTCTTGTCGTCAGGTAGCGGATGTTCCATCGGAAAATCACCTCATCTCGCAACAACCACGGAAGGGAGACGATCCCATCTCCCGTTGGTATTGCATAGTTATCAAAGACCTTACAGGCGAGGTCATACGAGACTAGCATCTCCAGCCCCAACACTGTCACCGGCCGGCCGTACGCCGTACTCTTACTCTCCCTAATGAACCTCTTCTATCATCGTCCATGAAAATGACACAAACGCCGTTACTGACAGCCCATAAGACGTCGTGGCACTGCTTGCCTGCAGAGATCCGGATCCTGGTCCTGGAAGTCTTACTGCAGGACGGCTGTAGCTTGGCTGGCTTCGCGACAGTGTCGCGAGAGTGGCAGACGATTATCGAGCAGCACAATTTCGCCCGAATCAAGCTCACACCTGCACGCCTCGCCGATTTCGGTTCAATCGCGCATCGTAACCGGGCCCTCGTGCGCTATATATGGCTTTGCATGGAGCTCCGAGAATATGATTGCGCCCGGTGTGCGCCTCAAGATGTGGAGATGATGGGGGTCAGCAACGCGGACAATACCCTAATTGTCACAGCATTGTTGGATCTGTTCTCAACTCTCAGCGCATGGGAACCGAACGGCAATCTACTGCTTGATATATCAGCCTTCACTCTCCTAGTGACGCAGAGCACTGGTTTAAATATCTGACCTTTGGACCTGATATCCCCTCTGACGAGGGTGACCGGGGTTTCTGCACAAAGCAGTCGATGCTGATCAAACTGGACGACCATCAGCACGGCTGGATCGCTGGCAGTCGAGATGCCGTTCCGCGCATGGCTGGTATCTACCAAGTGTTCGATGAAGTCATGGGCGAAGGACCGTTCGATGATGACGAACAGGAAAACCAGTGGTGGCAGCAACTGCCACTCGTACCGGTCGTAACAGGTGTGCTGCTGCGTCAACAGAACCGCCGACGATGGAAGCCGACCGCGTTCGCACAGATGTTTGCCCGCCTTCCACGACTCGGGGAGATTTACTACGAGCCTTGGAGGGAATGGAGTGATACTGAGCAGGGGTGGACGGATCATTGCAAGTGCTGCAGCCTCGGGTTGGCAGTCTCAGCTCGTTTCGATATTGCTTCGCTGTTGACCACCCTACCAACCGCCCGCCTTTTGATCCAGCTTTCCAATCCCTTTTTGAGTCGCTGGCTTCCAGCCAACTCCGGAGACTCGTACTCTTCGAGAATATCAATCAACAGTACCCGCTGGTTTTTATGAAGGCCTTTTTTGGTTGCACCCCTATTCGAATCCCGACCTCCGATGTCAGCCGGGCGGTCGCCAAAGCCAGTCTCGAGCTGGAGCACCTCTCGGCCTCGTTTATTGTGGACGCCAGCCATTTCTTCCATTCTCGCGAACCTTGCTGGAAGTGGCCCCGCTTGAGATCGCTTGCGCTGACTTCACGGCTGCTCGCGCCCGGTGGGAGCCCGATCGAGATCGATGACATGCTTCGGGCAGCGGCAGCAGCGGTGATGAAAATGCCAAATCTTGAAACCATGGAGATATGGAATGGACGAGAAGGATTGGCGATGCTGTTCAGATACCAGCTAACTGCGGGAGGGCAGCCTGCTGTGATAACCTGGAGAGGAACATGGGAACTCGCTCTGCGACCTCCGATGGTCCAGGCTTGGGAAGCCGTGGCACGGAGGCATCGCGGGCACGGATCCATTGTGGTCGAGGAGTTGCTGGATCCTGGGGCGGTTGTCAAGTCTCATGGTGATGCAATCCACCATTTGAAGCTTTTCAACCAGGTAATTCGACCCGTGTCGTTGCGGCAGATTCGGATGGAGCAAAGAATTCGTGGGGGAGTAGAGTAGATCGCTGGTAGTTCGATTTGGATTGTCGAGTGACGAGATCAATCGCTGGCCTGGCCCTTGCTGAGCCGGAAGGGGGGATTCCATGACATCAATTCCACTAGATACCGATACAATCACTGGAGATTCCTGCTCTTACTGGTAGAATGTAGGAAAAATGCCTGTGACGTAGAGGGTTACGATATGCAGAGGGATGGGGGCATGTAGCTTCGGTATACCGGGAAACCTCCTTTCCAGCCTACAAGTGCACCCCCTTCAGCCCCTGACCGAGTCCTTACATCCCGTACGACTACCGACTGACTATTATTATACTCAGAAGCAAAACACTAATTGGTCAGGTCTTGGTTTCAGCGGGTTCATTCGAACCGGCCTACTTATCCAGAACACCGCGAAAAGGTGCCCGACCATCGTTCTGGGTGCCTCCACTATGCTCCCTCGAGATAGCTTCATCGGCCGATCTAGGTGCAGGCGCTGGGGCAATAGAAAATCAATTGCCAAAAAAAAAAAAAAAAAAGCGTGCATTTATCCACGAAACTGGCCGAAGCCACGCTCGAGGGCCTCAGCGGCCGTGCGAGCCACAAGCTCGGCCCAGAAGGCCCGGCGCCACTCGTCCAGGGTCCCAGTGCCGTTGCGGAGCGCCGAAGCGGCGGCGATGAGTTCAGCTTCGACTTACTCAAGGGCTTAGTTAGCGACTTGTTGAGCGATTCGGCGGGATGGACCTCTCCGCATATATGTGAATGATCAGCCAGGCTGCATCGATCTTGTGATAGATATATGTCGCATAAGTGGACTTCTTGCCAGGAAAAGGAGCCGGTGGTTCCAAATTGATGTTATTTGGAACCTAGGACAAACAAAGACATAAGAGAAGGGTAGAGGCAGGGGACGACATTCTTGCCTGCAAGGGGGTCTTGGTTAGTTGGACTGAGATACCGCGCCCGGGGGGGGGGGGGGGGGGGGGGGGGGGGGGGTGTATTCTTGGTAAGCAACAATGTAGTTGATGAGTGTGCTGGGTGTGACAAGCTTGGTGGGGGCAAGAAATTTTTATAAAAAAACAAACAAAAACACGCCCACGCCGAGGAACACAATGGAGAGAAAAAAAAATGGTCCCCACAGCAAGAAAAAAAGATAATTGTAAAAAAAAAAGAAAACAATCGCTATGATTG
>JAPDER010000097.1:0-69158 GCA_027569225.1 Aspergillus panamensis | reverse complement strand
CTCTCCCCTACCTCCTCATTTTTTCTCTTACTATCACTAACACACTCTCCTTACGACTAGCTCCCTGACACACCACCATTACACCAGCTCACCCCCCCCCCCACCCCACCACCCCCACCCCCCACCCCACACCCCCCCCCACCCCCCCCACCACACACACCCCCCCCCCACCCACCACCCCCACCCCCCCCCCCAACACCCCACCCCCCCCCCCCCCCCCCCCCCCCCCCCCCCCCCCCCCCCCTGGGTACCACCACATCCTAAAACCCAAGAAATCGCTCAAAAACTGCGGAAGAATTTCTCGTATCCATATTAGTACCAATCATAATCAACATAACTCTCATAAGGAGTAGGGAAAGTAAAAACTATACCATCACATCACATCACAGTACAAATACAGCAATCGCACTCTTCATCCCCACAGTCACAGCCAAAGCACGGCTTCGAGATCGTCTTGATGGGTTTCTTGATGGAGCTGCCGGAGCTGGAGGACGGGAGGGTAAAGCTGACGGGAGAGGAGATGGGAGAGGCGCCCATTTTGATTGAATGGAAATTATATATAGTTTAGGCGTTATTGGATTGTTTCGGGGGGAGGGATTGAGGTGGTTGGGAGGGATGGAGATGAGGGTAGGACAAGCGGTGGTGAGTTTTATAAATAATTGTAAATATAGGGAGGAGCTGGAAAAGAATAACAGGGGAATATTAATAGATTATTATTGTTTAAGTACTTAGGTGGTTATGTAGCTCGCTATCAATTTATTATGACGACCGACAAGGCAGCAGTAGGGAAAAAAAGATTTGGCGCCACGCACCACCCCCGAGGCTAGGGCGCAATACGTAGCTTGTTTCGCAGTTAGCCTAAGAATAGTGCCCAAAAGCGGGCCTATCATTACGCAACTCAGTATGGTTGACCTTATTTTCAGACATTGGAGATGGGGCGAGGGAAAAGTCAGCCAAGTAAGTGCAAAGTGCAAATGTGAGAAATATGGTTCACTATGTACAACTCAAAACATTTTAAATACTTTTTGGTGGTGTCCCGTTCATAAATCATTGCTAGCCAATCCAACAACATTATATTGATTGGTTGGTGGTGGTTTCATCGCACATGTCGCAAAAAGAGTAAGCCCTCCTTGCGCGCCGGGGTATCTTCTAACAGTCATCCAATTCATCCTTCATTTTCCGGTTCCAGTCTATCCATTAATTGTAGATTGCCGTTATTTCCTTTTTTTCGTATTTTATTTTTTTGGTTGGGGTCATCAAGCTAGATCAAGCGGTAGTGAATACCACTGTCTTACAGCTGCTCAGCCCAGGGAGCAGCACCGGGCTGCATCTGGTTCAGCCACTTGACAAGCTCGATGAGTTCCGCGCGGCGCTCGTCCTCGAGCTGGTCGGCGTCACCGGTGAGAACGGCCTGGAAGATGGGCAGCAGGCGCGGGGTGAGCTCGCGCACGGTAGGGTCCTCCCACTTGTCTGTAAACACGTTAGAATAGGGATAAGGCGAGGAGGGTAAGAGAAATACGTACACAGCTGGCAGATCATGCGGTACAGAGGATCGTTCTCCTCAAAGTCGTTCTTCAGCGGAAGAACAGTGACGAGAACGGGCAGAACATCCTTGATGGGGACACTGTCGCGATGCTTGAGGATCATGCGGCTAAGACAGCCAGTAGCATTGTCCTGAAGGCGAGAGAACTCCTTGTCTAGGCACTGCTCAAGCTTACCCAGAATATTGGGGAACTCCTTGACAATCTCAGCGCTGGCGTTGGAGTGCTCAACGAGACGTCCAACAGCGTACGCAGCGTTGGACTTAGTTTGAGGGTCCTCATCGCTGAGGCGGTGAACAAGGAGCTTGAGGAACGAAGGAGTGAACTGGGTAACAGCACCACCCATACCGTTGATGCACTCAGCGATGACACCAACAGCGGTGGCACGCTCGATAGACTCGCTGCTGCTGGCGTAGCGAACAACAGTCTTCTCGAACACCTTCCATAGTTCGGAGAAGCTCTCGCCAAGGGCGGCAGCCATACCGGACACAACGTCAAGAGCGGTGTCAATCACGATCCAGTCGAACTCGGTGGTCTCACCACTGGACTCATCATCCTCATACTCGAACTGGCAAGGGTGCTTCTTGGTGATGATATCCGTGATCATGGTGATAACATTGTGCAGAGTGGTCTCATTGGCGATGAGCGCAGGACCGCAGAAGCGGAGGTTCTCAGCCATGTTGCGGTTGATATCGGCGACGGTGGATCTGTGTTCAATTCATTAGAAATTGGAATGACCATAAAGAATTGACAACATCAAGTGAAGGTAGGGAAGATTATGTCAGAAACAGATCGTCGTTCACATCAATCACGCTTTGCGTGTCAAAGTGAGCTGGGTTAAACGAGTGATTTCATCATTCAATGGAAAAGCGCAGGCTTCGTCCGGTTCAACGGGGGGAGGCAAAACAAACAAAGGAAATAAAAAAAAGAAATAAAATCAACATACCGGTCATCCTCCTCAGTCCACATCTTGATGGTGGCGGTCATAAGGATCTCACCGAACTTCTTGACCTCCTTGGCAGGCTCGACTTGCAGAGGAAGTCCGGCCTTCCACTTGGGCATCTGACCGGTTTCCTCGGCGATGGAGAAGAGCATAGCGTAGGAGCGGTGCATGGTACTGATAGTGCTGCGGCGCACACCTTCGTAGGGGTGCTCGGCGAGGGGCATGACCATCTCGATGGTCTTCTCGAAATAAGGCAGGTAGGCGCTCTTGGTATGGGTGACAAGATCACCAATAACCTCAACAGCGATTTCCTTCTCGAGGGACAGAGGGGTGGTGGCAGTAATGTCATCCCAGTCATCCTCATCTTCGAGATCAACGTCTTCGATCTCGCCATCTTCGCCAACAGGCTCATCGTCGTCCTCAGCGCTGGCAACCTTGACCTTGCGGCCACCGACAGTCACTTCCTGACCAATGAGATCCTTAGCAGCGGAGCCAAGAGCGACCTCGAGGTCAGTTTCGTCCTGCTCAAGGCAGTTGAACAGGCCCTTGACAACGCCATCAAGGAAGGGGGAGAAGTGCTCCACGTAGACCTTGGACATGGCGCCCCAGAAGAGATAGGTGCTCTCCTTGAGACGGGAGTGACCCAGGTGGAGGGCTTCCTCCGTGGCACGCATGAGGGGCTCCACGTAGGGCTGATAACGTTCAGGACCGGCAGCAGCAGCCATCTCGCCCATAGCATCAGTTACACTAGCACGCAGATCCAATTCCTCCTCGCTGTCCTTGACAGTAGCGAACTCCTGGAGAAGGTGCATGGACTCATCGAAGTAAGGCAGGAAAGAATCGCCAGCAGAAGAGGCGACGGAACCGAGGGCGCCAGCGGACAGGCCCTTGATTCTGAAGTCGGGGTGCTTGAAAAGCTTGTGCAGGATGGGAACCAGTTCGCCCTGGTAGGGAGCGACGTCCTTCTCATCCAGGCCACTGACGACAGCATCGATAGCACTGATACCAGCCTTCATGATGTCAATGATGGGACCGTCCTCTTCGCCCTTGTACTCCTGCATGGCACTGGCCAAGTTCTGGAACAGCAGAGGCATGAGCTTCTGGTGTTCGCGGTTCAGGTCCTCGGTCAAGTCGTCGGCCAAGCGAGCAACGGTGCTCAAGGATGCCTGGCGAACCTTGGGCTCGGCATCGCTGAGGAGTTGCAGGACCATGGGAAGGATTTCGTGCATCTGGGTGCTGATGAAATCAGGGGCACCCTCGACAACCATGCCAAGGGCCATGATACCAGCACGACGGTAGTCGGGGTTGTTGTTGTGGAAGTACTGGCCCAAGCTCTGTAGAAGAGGCACAACGACCTGGCTGGTGGGTAGGCTCTGAGCCAGCATATCAAGCAGACCAAGAGCAGAGCGGGGAGGAGTAATGTCATCATCGCTGGGGGAGGCATCACCAAGTTCGGTGACAATCTGCAGGGCAGTGCGGGTGAGCTGTTCACCAATGCGCATTCCCTGAATCTTAATCTTGCGGTACTGAAGACACTGCATCAGGAAGCTGATGGCCTGGGTACGGGTGTCCTCATCCAGGTCGGTGTTGGCAGAAATCTCATTCATGAAAACAACCAAGTCCTTCAGATGAACGGTCAGGATGGCAGGGTCGTAGCCTAGGAGGGTCTGGAAGACCTCGAAAGCCTGCATGATGCGGTCCTCCTCCTTCTGGGCGATGGCATCCTTGAGGACAGCGACCATCGAGGGAATGAGCTCCTGGAAGGCCTTGATGGGAGCCATGTCCTCCTCAGAGTCGAGGTACATGCCCATCTTGCTCAGGGCGAGAAGGGTGTTGATACGCACTTCCTCGCTCTCGGGATCACGGATGGTCTTACTGAAGAGGTTGAAGAGATCTTGGAACTTTTCCTGGAAACCCTCACCCAGGGTCTCGAGGATAGTGAATAGGATGTATACACCGATAGCACGCTCATCCTTGTTGCTGCTGTTGGAAGCCTGAACGAGGAAGTTGGGCAGATCAGCCCACTCACCATCAATCAGATCGACCTTGGCAACGGCAGAGATGACACGGGCGACCGAGTGGCGAACGAGAGATGAGCCCTCACCCACAGCGGAGCGGAGGAGCTGCTCCCTAACGGCGGGCTTCTGGCCAGCCTGGACATGCTCCCAGTGCTTGTTCACCAGAGAGCGAGCCTCGACGGCAGCGAGCTGTCTGAGGTTGGAATCTTCATGTCCGGTAGCGACCTGGATGAGAAGAACGAGGGATTCAGGCTTCTTGTAGAACTCGCGTTGCAGGACACCTGTGGCCTCCTTGACGTTGCCCTGGGAGGCTATTGTTTTCCAACGTCAGTACTAGTTTTGAATGGCAAGTGATCAATCAATTCTAGTGAAGATGGTAAACTCACGGTTCAGGACAATCTGAAGCTGTTGCAGGAACCGTTGCTGGTCCATTGTGTCTAAGTAAGGGATGGAAAATTTTCAATTTCAAACAAAAAAATAAATGGTGGGGTTGTCCCTGGGGCCGCTACAAGGGAGTAGCGAGGCCTGAAAACAGGGACTATAGAGGCTGTCTGTACGGAGACAGACAGCAGAAGGGGTATCACAAAAATATTAACAAAAGAAAGAGACAAACAAAAGGAAAGAGGGAGGAAGACGAGGATGAGGGAGAGAAAGAAGAAGAAGAAGAAGAGGAGAAAAAAAAAATAAGTGGAGGGGAAGCCCAAGCAGAAGCCGGAAAGACTGGGTAAAAAAAAAAAAATTAGGGGGAAGCTTAAAGTCTTGGCAATGACACGTGAGTCTCCACCAAGTTTCCCTCATCGTCCATCCCGAAAACGCGCTTTATGATCAGATCCAGTTTAAGCTTTAGAGAACATTTCCCGCCTCTTTTGGAGCAGAGACTAGATATCATTAAAACAGAAGATGGCAGTTGGGGCGCTGAACATCCACCTCTCGATGTGAGTTGCGCATATTGAATCCATACTTCAGCACCCAAGATAGTCTTCTCTCCCTTCCTCCCGTCGGCATGCCAGGGCCGCAAGGATGGAAGTATCAAGGCGCCTTCGTAATGCTGCCCAAACTGCTCTTCCGGGTGAATTACGGTCCTCGGATATGGCTCCGGGCATGGTACCCCCATGGGTACCATCCTGGAGGTGGCATTGATGCGATCACCGACAAGGACGGCTTGCTCGTTCCAAAAGCACTGAACCCAGTTTCGTACAAATGTAAGATATCCATTTACCAGATTCCCCCCCTTCCGTCTTGAGTTTAAATCTTTCAGTGTTCGACTTAATCCAGCTCGAACTGTCTAACTAATCTGCCTCCTGCAGTCCCGAATGGCCTGCCTCTCCACACAAATACGGTGCGACTCCATGATAGAATCCGGGCTGAAACAGCCGAGGACCTCTGCATTTTCGAGCTGCCAAAAGGTTTGCAAATTCCATACTCTTCAAAATTTTCGGAGCTTGTATGCAGTGGCTAAAGTGATTAATGTAGGGTTATGGCTTCCCAACGATATGTTGCTGGTTCATGATTTCGAAGATCACTATTCTCTCCAAACAAGGGAGATTTTAAGACTGCCATGTGAGTTAGAGAGAAAGCCTAATTGGGTTAAACGAGTGATCAAGCATAGGCTCATAAAAATCCTAGACTTTGGCCAGAGAATGAGATACTTCTTTGAACGTCATGCAACATGCTTCTCCAAGGAAGAATGGTTGAAACGTTACCCACAACCCACCGAAAATGATGATATCAATCCCAAATTCGCAAGGATGTAATGAACTACCTACCATGTTATGTATGGGCGACGATGCTATGGACCTTCCGTCCCGTTTCTCCAAATCTCCCCTTTTCACCAGTTAAGATTCCCATGTACCATATCAACTGTGTATATAATAATTAGGCCACGTGTATCACCAATCATAATTCAAAGATAAAACGTATTTACACCAGGATCAGAGTGGCACGTATGCTTCCATTAAGTTTCTTTTACAGCCATGGCAATATTGCAAAACGTATGAGGTAGACTTCGCTTCCTATGCTGTCAGAAGGGAGCCCAAAACTCCAGCAAACGCGGACAACCCATATAAAGAAAATCCAAAAATGCCAAACTCCAATAAACCACTCCGGATTCAGTATAGCAATAGCCAACTTATAAAAATGAGTATATAGAGCAACAATACTACCCAATTAGGAATGAATGGGTGGAAGGATAGGAAAACAATTCTGAATATATAAAAATATAGGCTTGCGCACCAGCGCAAATACATGGCTAATAGTGGTTAATATTCATCGGAGTCGTAATCATCGTCAATCAGCAGGGAACGGTAGCCCCTGGAAGCAAGGTTCTCTTCAAGCCCTCCATCGGTCTCCGGGTCAGCATATCCTGTCGGGTTAGTTAGCATTTGCACCTATAGAGAAGTATTCGATCCACCTCGGGGAGAGCATACCATCACCACCAAAGTAGCTAAGGGCTACAGGCAAGAATATAAGGGCATGAGTTGCGGCAAAAATAATCAAGGCCAGCCACACTCGGAAGTAATAGATCTCAAATATCTTGCTTCGGGTAAATGCAAGAACGCAGACCCCAAGAAGCTTTGTTACCGTAATGCCACTGAAAACACTGCCCCCAACATTAACAAGAGCTGTCCAGGCTCGCGCATCTTTACCCCGGAATTTGGCGGGCACAGTTTCCAAAATAGCGCGCGAAGGGAACATGAATGCTCTCGCAATATGAGCACAAAACTCAACACCAATACCAACACAAATTACTAGATTCACCAGAGATACAGCATTCAGGGAAACACCAGAGATTGCCAAGGAGCCGATAATATCAACCACGATCATTACAACGGTAGCGGTAACCACCGCCCCTGTGGCAACGGAGCCAAGAAGGATGGAGGTAATTGCAAAGATAATTGCAACGGCGAATCCAAGTAACGTTCCAGTAAGCTGTACGATTGACACATACTGGTCGAAGAAAATATAGGATTTTGAGTAGGGAAACACATCAATCCCATGGTCCTCCGAAAGTCCACGTGCAATGCGACGAGCCGAAATATACGACTTGATAAAGTCTTCCTGAGTTCTGAGGGGAGTGTGGGAGGTTCTGAAATGACTGGCGTTGGTCATCAAATGTTTGGGGTCGATAACCAGAGCATTGCTGTACGGGGCTTTCCCGCCAAGAGGGCATGATTCGTCTGTTGGAGACTCAATCCATTTTTGGACATAGTGAATAAACTCGTCGCCTTCTGGCATGCCGTGAAGGGAGATATTCCAGGCGGACGGCCTATCCTCAAAACACGGTTTACCATCTTCCACACAACAATCCTGTTGCGGATTTAGCCAATAGAAGAAGTCATCGATCCAGCTAGCTGTCGATCCCGAAATGTAAGAAACATTTGGCCGCTTCGACTCTTGTTCTAGTACGAAAGGCAATGAAAACTCCTCGCAGGTTGTGAAACGTCCGCAAAGTTGCTGCTGGTGCGTTCTTTCGGTCACATTTACATTGCGAGTCACAAAGTAGACTGGGGGTCCAACACCAAAATAAGCGCTCAGATCGTTGAAATAGTTGATAAGATACGAATCACTAGGCAGAGCAATGCGTTGATCCAAACCGAGGGCGACTTCCGGAATCAAAGCCAGGCCAGCGGTCAAGACACCGAGGAAAATGATCACCACCAAAACTTTGACTCTTCGGTCGAGAAGATACGAAGCATAGACTTTGCGAATGAACTTTTGCAATGCACTCTCTCCATCTTGGTCATCGTACACCTGATCCTCCGACATACCAGAGTGTGCTTTACGCACAGTAAGGCACGGGATGCAGTCCGCCCGGAGGCTCTCGACACGCCGTTGGTTGAGCGCAAGAACGGAAATAAACATCGTAACTTGCAAGATCGCATTGATGAAGACGGCGCCGGCCGCATAGACGGCAAAATTCCTCACTGCGGGCATTCCCACAAAGACACCGAGGGCAAATGCAACTGTCTCTGTAATAGAAGACAGAAAAATACTGGGCCCAATTCGTCCCACTGCTCGAGCAATCCGCTCATCGATTTCCTCGTCCGGGTGACTCACATTCAATCGCTCAAATTCGTGAACAATTAAGAAAATGTTGTCCACGCCAATAGCCAAAACCAGAAATGGGATCACTTCGGCAATGATCAAGGTCACTTTGATCCCTGCCGCAGAAAAAAGCCCCACCGACGCGGAGACAGACATTAATACAATCAAGATACCCACAATTCCGAGGGTAAATTTAGATTGCACCAGGGCATTTGCTGGGTTGCTAAGCAGGGACTTCCAGGTCACAGTGACAGACCCGAGAGCTAAAGATGCATATATGAACATAATAATATAGCTGATGACCACGATCTTCGCATCAGTGTTGCTGGATTTGTTCAGTTCTTGCTCAATGCTCGCTTCGGTACTAAAGGAAACACGGAATCCGCGCTCGTGGGCCTCCTCTTGCACGACTTCCAGGATCCGTCTGAAGCTGTCTTCCCAGTCCATAGCTTTAAGTTCACCCTCAGACCCCTGGGCATGATTGTTCACAACCCACGTTGCGATGAGCGCTTTGGCGTCAAGAATGTTCCCTGACTTCTCGTAGCCACCGAGGATCATGGCCGGATTCAAAGGCTGGCGGAAGTCCGGGAGACAAGTCACATCACCTGGTGAATCAGTGCAATGCTTCAATCGAGCTTCCCATGTATCCGGGTCGAGATTAGAGACGGAGCCGCCGAAATAGCCGGTCACGGACTGGACAACACAGGCATCGCCGGTAGGTTTGAAGCAAACCTCATCAAGGCTCAGCTCACGTTCTAATGAGATCATTCGGCGAACTCTCGACTCAACGTCAAACCACCAACTCAAGGTTTCATATGTCAGAAGGCGTTTATCACCTTCACTAACGAGGAAAGCTTGCTCGGCACGATAGAATGGTCCAAAGTTTTCATCGAAAAACAACTTTTCCTGAGCTGCTGCCGATGTAGGACTGACCCAAAGACGCACCGGATCTGTCTCCACCGAAAATTGAAGCCAGCCCAAGCTCAGAAGAACCACCACGAGAACGCTGGATACAATAGTTATGGCCGGGAACCGGGCGCAGACAGAGCCGATACGACTAAACAGGGTGTCAAGCAAGGAATTTAGCTTATACACGGCAGTTGGATGGTCGAGGTGACCAGCGCCATGAACTATATCACCCTCGTCGTCTTCGTCATCCGGGTTAGGATCCTGCAAAAGTCGAACCCTTTCGGGTTTGCGGTACCGGCGTTCTTTGTAGGTGAAGTAACTTGTAAAAGCAGCAACAGCAAGAAGGAAGACTGAATAGATAACAATAACCGCAAACGATAGGCAAGGCAAGAGGCCAACATGGCAGTGCTTATCGGTTTTCACTTCTGGAAGCTCTGGGCAAACATCTGGACAGTCGACGCACGAGCAACGATACGTGGGATCGGCGTCGTTGCACGATTTTGGTTGAATGGACAGCGCCTTCATGCCATCTGGGTCGGAATTTGGTGGTTCAGTTCTGAAGTTGATTTGGAATGGGCTTCCGAGAAACTTCTTGTCACCCAAGAATTTCAGGAATTGGGAGTAATTCTTCGCGCCGCCTCCAATGAAATCAATAGCTTTACCACCGGAGGCACCATTCTTGACATTCTTGCAGCTGTCATAAAAGCCACTTTGGAATTCCTCCGACCACACGTTATCCAGTTCCGTCACCAGGTCCTTTCCAGAGCTCGCCTTAGCGGTTTGAGTGACATTTATAAAAAGAGACTGATCAGGTGAGCAGGTAAATGTGCAGAAGATGTTGAAAAAATTCTCCCTGCAAGCGGGACAGGACGCGATGATTCCTTCGGCGAGCTTCAGATTACTTGAAAGCGCATCCACCTACAAACCCAATATCCGTCAGTACGCCGGCAGCTAAACGGATAGTAAAATTTAGTCCGGTATTACCTGTTCATCCTCACAGCAGACGGGGCCCTGTTCCCATTTGCTCCCACACAGCTTAACCAATTTTTCCCTCACCGCCGCTTCGGGTTCCTTCGCAAGGCCATTATCGGGACATGGTAGCTCTCCACCAAAGAAGGACTGCTTTCCGCAATGGCCTCGAATAGCACAGCGACCAGGTTCATGGATTTTCGTCTCCCCCTGGGCGAGGGATGAAGGCAGGAAGCTTAGAGCCGCGATGAGGGGAATGAAGCGGAGTCCCCGCATCGTTCCAAGGGAGAGCCGTTAAACAGCCGGAAAAGGCCGAGGCATCCAAAATGGGGGAATAACGGTGAGATATTTATATAATGAGAGAGAGAAAAGAATGTGAAGATAAAAGAGGGTGACAGGAGCGTTGAGGGAGGAGTGGGTGATGTGTTGGTCGTGTCAGTTTGAGGGAGGTTGGAATGTCTGGAGAGCAAACAGGTGATGTGATGTGATGTGATGTGAGGCGGCACTACGTAAGCGGAGCGGAGCCCTTTCTCCTGACAGTTGGCTGGGGGAGCTCCGTTCCTCGGCTCTCCATCGGGCGCTAACGTCAGGCACTCTGGCTGATCCACCGTTCGACAGCCTCTTATTTTCATCTTAGTATCTTCATTCCGATTGAGAACTGCTGCTTTCGTTTTGCTTCTTTTCTCCATCGGTTGCTGTTGAAAAATGCTATCTCAACTGTGCCTAAACTCTCTCTAGCGAGTCCGGTTAACCGGAAAACTTCCGCTAGCCACCTATTATATAGTTTGTGGTATATTTTCATTCTCTTGTTGGGGGGGGGGGGGGGGGGGGGGAATCGATGAAATTTCACAGCCATGGGTGATGAATCAAAATCAAGAGTTACAAAGATATTTATAATTTTATCCATAGAAATAGATATTTTGATCTATGAGCTAATGATACTTTGCAGCTAATTAGACAACACGGGGCCGTTTGGCTCTTCTCCTTGGCTTTTTTCCTCTTAAGAGTATAAAACAGTTGAAAAGTTATATTTAAATATAATCAGGAATCTGTCAATCTATGGAAGATCAAGATTCGATATACTCAAAGTACAGCAGATCACCATGAAGCCGTGTCTCCTGGGTCTTGTTCCGTTTCTCTGGGCCTACAGGTTCAGGTTGAACCCGCTTTAATAGCATTGCTGAGAAGGATTGAAAGCTATCTAATAAAACCAACCATTAAAATTATGATAGTGTACACTAGACTCCACACACCAAACTTCTCCCCCTGCTTTACTAACAAGTCAAATCCTTCACACTCTCCCCATACCGCCGACACGCCCAACAAGCCCAAAAGACCAGCACGAGATGAACAGCACTACATGGACCACACCAGTTAACACCAGTCAGATCAACATCCCCCCCAAACCAACCAGAAGACAGCTCCAGCTCAGAAAACTCACCAATTAACCAACGCCAATATCCCCGCCGAATACTCTACCCCACGCAGCACACCATCCGCACACGACCGCCCAGCACAATCATACGAGTCGCGCTTATACGGCTGAAGCGCGGCCCAGAATATCGTGGTCATGGCCAAGAGAATCGTGAACGCAAGGAGGTCGAGCCCGATGTATAGCCCCGGGTGAACGGGGCGACGGAGCCACAGACGGGTGATTAGTGCGATGGTGGAGTAGAGGAGGGTGAATAGGGCCTGGGATGTCACAATTGAGGGGGTTATTAGTTAGGAGGGTCAAAACAGAAGGGCCAAAGGGGAGGGGGTTGTACACCGGCTAGAAGGATATAGTCGAATGTCCCTGCGAGGTTGGCGTTCTTACTGATAGAGATTCGGGTCTCTGCTGCCCATGCTAGGCCTACCACGACGGGGGTGGAGATGAGGATGTCTGCGATGCGAAGGGAGATGATGGCCCAGTGGCCGTCGTCGGTTGCGTCTTTTGTGAGGGGCATGATATTAAGATTGATTGTGGAAGAGAAGTAGAGACTTAGAGACCGAGAATTAACTGATTAAGAAGAAAGTCTCTATTTATATATACCTATCTGTAAAGATCTAGCTAACATAAAGAAAAAAGAAAAAGGGCCACTCGGCCCATCAACTCAGAATATCAATCTGGGTTGGGAATCAATCACTTTCTGCAAACCCTATGGTGGAGAACCTCGGCATAGAACTAGCTTAGAATATGATGAGGGCCTCGTCCAATCCGAAAGACGGAAAGTAGCTTATACTTATAGGGAGGCTCATGTGCGAATTTCCGTTTTAGGGCCGCCTTGCGAGGACGGCTTGTAATATCCAGCTAGCTTAGGGAATCGGGAGATCGTCATTCGGAGGACTCGGGAGAAAATAGGCTGTAGAATAACATGTATGGCTCGGGTGACGGACACTTGGATCATGCCGTGGTCTGATGATGATTTCACTGCTAAAAGCATGTGAGACTGCTCTAGGAATAATAGCTCACACAACTTGTAGTGTTAGAAGAAAATTTCTGCCTGATGATCCTTTATTTGACCGATCCCGTATTCTCGCCTTATGTAGCGCGTACCTTGCGAGGCGGTTTCATCTTGGACGTGTAGCTAGGTGAAGATGAGTATCTCGGAACCTGAACAAGTCGACAGACACAGAGAATTCATTCATCAGTAGACAAAACCCGAGAAATCCCTTTTCTCTTTTTCCGGTTCCGCCAATCGCGAGCCGAAGGATCGGCGGCATGCCGTGTCAAAGTCCGATAGATTACCATGATGTATCGATCATCGGTTCCTTCAAGCATGTGATTGTGGAAACGAGCCAATTTACCCGAATCTAAGAGGAATATACTACTAACCTCCCGTCTAGCCGGCAGATTCCCAAGATAGTTTTAATATCACAGGGCACACTCTCTGCTTGCTAAAGGGAGATTACCCTGTCATTTAGTTCCCCACTTGGGAATATGCAAAGACCAGAGGTAGCATAAGAAGGCGGTAGAAGAAAAAAAAACACACACTCATTATCATAAATCCCATAAAAAAGACTACCCTACATCTATACCCCGTCCTTCGCATACAAATCCTGCCCCCTCCCTGCCCTCATCGCAAACCGACTCCTCCCCCTAATCCACTCCCCGTACCGAATAAACACAAACGGGATAACCGCCATCCCAACAGCCACGAAGCCCAGCAGCGAACTCGCCCAGTCCACACCCAGCCGTGTATACATCGGCGTCGTAGCCAGCGGCAAGCAAACTGCGAAGATCGACCGCGTTGTACTAGCCGCCGCGGCCGCGGACGCAGAGAATTGCTTGTAGGCGTCGGTGAGGTAGTTGAGCAGTGCAATGAAGATGAGCACATAGCCGAGGCCGAAGAATATGCCTGACATCATGGGGAGAAGCGGGGAGAGGGATGGTTTGGCGGACCAGCCGAGCCAGAAGAGGGAGATTGGAATGCTGGGTTATTTAGTTTTGGTTAGCTATGTTATAGGGGTGTGGGAGATAGTATTAGAAGGGAGAATTTGGGGGGGGGGGGGGGGGTTACAAAGGAGCTCCAATGCAGGCAAGTGGGAGACGACGGTATTCTTCTACTTTGGCCCAGGCGAGATTCGCATTCAGGGCTTTGGTGTGGTAGGAGCTGTAGATGAGGAAGATTATGAAGCCTGCGGCGGATCCGGGGATAACTGGGCTAGTTAGTCTAGGAGATAAGAAAAGAGGCTTGGGTAGGTAGTAGTTTACTTGGTAAGAAGGCTAGCCCGGAGACACCGGGCGACATTCCGTAGAGACCTACGTGATTCATGTCAGCTATGCATTTCAAAAGGGGAAAAAGGTGGACCTACCCCCAAACACAACCGGGTACGCTTGGAAATAAAGATAGAGAATTGAGTAGATGAGAGCCAGGTAGAGCGAGCAGCAAAGGACAATGGGTTCTTGCACGATCATCACGAATGGACGCGTGAGAACTGGACCTATTTTCTCGCAAAGCTCCTGGACACCCATTTTGAATCGCTGTGATCGAGAGTATTTTGTGTTATTCTCGAAGAGTGCTCGCTCGTGGCGTTGGATTAGAACAGGCATGTAGGTTTCGGGGATGGTGAGGACGAGAGGGAACCCCGGAGCAGCCATCATGAGGCCAGCCCAGAAGGTCCACCGCCAGGAGACCTGGGAGATGAACCCAGAAATAATCGGAGCGAGTAGCGGTGGGAAGGTGTTTGCGAATATGAATACGGCCATGGCCATTCCTCGTTGCGCGGGGTCGTCATAGATATCGGCATAGAGCCCACCTAGAACAGCATTCGGGGTCGACGCGCCTAGGCCACAGAGGAATCGGAAGACAAGAAAGGCAGAAAATGTAGGAGACAGAGCGCACGCCATGGTAAAGATTAGATATATGCCGTATGTGCAGACGAGGGTGGACTTTCGTCCGAAGTACTCGCTCGAAGGCCCGAATATGCAAGGTCCTACAGCGAACCCTAGCATGTATAGAGAGGCGGGGAGAACCATCTTCACGTCATCGCGTGGGATGTTGAAGTATTCCGAGAGCGCACCCGATGTACCGGATGGTAGGGCGGAGCCCAGAGAACTATTAAAAACAAAATATAGTCCCGCAATAACGATATGGAGTTTTCTGCGCTACGTTCTCGTCAGTACTTTTCTAGCCAAGGGTTACCAGACCTACTAAACGACTTACAGTGGAGAAATTGAAAGGGCTTTCCAAGCCCACAGGAGGACCAGGAGACTCTGGCTGAGCCTCTACAGATGTTTCTAGCTCTTTCGTAGGGCTTAGCATATTTGGCGTCATTCCAACTTTCTTGGATATGATACTCCAAGAGTTCAGGTTCGTCGGGCAGTTTTTATTGTCTTGGATGGTGGATCGGCAAGAATGCCGATGTTGTTGGAGACGCCTCATGATGTAGAAGAAATTTATGGCCCACTCCTGACAGCACAGCATGTAAGACTCGGATATGTAACCTGAAAATCTGTCATAGACTATTCTTGTCGAGTGTAGATTTAGCAGCCTATTGCCAGCCTACCTACTCCTCTCCACTGCAGATTGCAGTAGTAGACGGGGCAGATGCACCGCATTCAACCCTGAAATATCTTGTAAAAATCACAGGAACGACTTCGCTTATCTTAATGATAAGGATACATAAGTCTAGAATAATCTAGCTCAAGGTGTTGTCAGACCCATTGCGACCCACATCTCCAACTTGGACGGCACCGCATCCGGCCACAACAACACCGAGAACGGAGTGGGTGTCACGATTTAGACCACAATAGAAAAAGGGTTCTCCAACTGATAGCTTTTCGCAAGGAGCAAATCAGCCAGCAGCTTATTACAAGGACAGTCAATTCCCAGCATGGTCCCCTGTTTCACGATCCAGCCATTGATGAACTGGATTTCGGTAGTGCGTCCCTTCCGAATATCTTCACGCATGCTGCTCGAGTTACTAGCCGTCTTCTTAATCGTAACCACCACTGCTTCCTCAAGGCTCGACGGCGAGAACCGGGACTGGTCGCTCGGAGAATCTTTGAATTCCGGAAGATTTTGGAAGACTTTCGAAATCTCTTCTAGTAGACTCCGCCGCAGGGAAATCGCCGGAGGGCTATCCAGCAATGCACCGTTTCGGACATCAAGTAGAGCAGTTAATGGATTGAGAACGCAGTTCGCGGCTAGTTTGAAAAGCTGAACTCGCTGAAGCTCCGACCAACTCAGCTCCGTGCATCGAAGGATAGGCGAGCTCGTCAGGGTGTCAAGAAGAAACCGACAAGGTGTCTGTTTATTCTCTTCAGGTAGTCCCCCTACCACACCAATCGATGCGGAGCCAATGGTTCCAGCCAGAACGGCTTCGAAGGGGGACTTCAGGTACACACCATGCTGCATGATTCCAAAGACGAATGTGGGTCGTTCTGTTGAATCAGGGAAGAGTTTATCGTTTAGGTCCTCATCCTGCCCGCGACCGTTCTGAAAGAGACATATCGTGGTGTGTTTTCCCAGCCGGTGCTTGATCGGTTGAAGAGCGGCTATGGTCGCGGAGGCTTTGACAGCGAGCACCAGACAGGATATTGGTGGTTGTGGATTTTCCGCGTTGGGTGTGTCGATGGCCTCGCACTGAAAGCCGGACTGGGGTTTTGGTCCTCCATTTTCACCAACTTTCAAGGTTATTGTCGAGCCTTTGGATTGAAGTTCGCGGTATAAGCTCTCTCGGTGCAAGAGGAGGGTGACGGCGGGGGGGTTCGGGAGAGAGCGAAGCGAGTGGGCGACGAAGCACCCAATACTTCCTAGGCCTAGGACATATATTATGTGCGATATTGCACTTTCTGTCTTCTGAGTTTGCATTGCTAGATAGAGACGTGGATAGTTGGAAAGTATGGAGGACGGGAACTTGAAGTGTGGTGGAGGTGGGGAATTCAAATCACTGTACGGAGTAGCTTGGCCGAGTATAGATTTTTAGTGCCAGTCTGGCAGCAAATAAAATTAAACCACAAAGGACTATATTAGCCAGCAGCTGAAGCTTCTCTATTTTAGAATTAAAGCTTTTAGTGTTATTGGTTAACATTACTGTTCAAGATCTCCAAATGCGCAAACACACAGGATGGAAAAACCAGTGGGAAACGTATATAACTCTTACTACTGGTGTACATACAAAACTAACTCTCTATATTAGAGCGCAGGAATCTTAATTGCATGATTGATTCCTGTCAAATTAAATGCGTGAATGTGAGTCTTAGTGTATACTCAAAAGTCGACGGTTTTTTATAGTATAGTATAGGAAGTGGATGATGCTATTGGTTGTTTTAGATAGTTCATTTTCAAAGCACAGTGATCAGTTAGAGTAATTTCGGATCTACTCCAATAAAGAACTCTATAGAGGCCTTGTGATTTTTTTTTCTGTTGAATCATCCACCGTCTGCTCAGCCTAGTAGCGTCAAGGAGGCGCAGCGAGGCTTATGGAACACGAGCCGTGGCATCGGGCACCGGGCTGCGGAATGGCTTTTATAAACGACCACTGCGGCTGTTGTGCAAGAAACCTTTCTCATCAAATATTGCATGGCCAGAATCAACATCTACTAATGGGTTCAAAAGAAGCGCCTGAGAGCCCAGGCCCAGAGGCAGGTGGGCTAGCGGAGCTGGGCCCTCCACCCCCCTACTCTTTCCGGTATGTGGACGATATCTGCCTGGATAACATGAAGTTGGCCGGGCCCCAATCAGCCCCGCGTCCGCCATCTCCAGCGCCTTCCTATCGAACGATAGATACTCGATCGAGAGGGCACAAACCCGCTGGGAGTGGATCCCAAAGTACAGAAAATTCAGACGATAGCATCTTAAAACCACTCGTGACATTCGCCAAAACGGGGTTTTGGAAACTCAGAGTCGCCCCAGATGGGTACAATGCGCTACACTGGCTAGCACAGGAAGGTCGTCCGGAGCGGATTCCGCAACTAATCAAGGTGGGAAAGATGGATATTCACGCGAAAACCGACGCGGGGTGGACCGCACTGCATCTGGCGGTCGGGAGTAGATCATCGAGGGACATGCATGGTACCGTGAACTGTCTGCTCGATCATGGAGCAAATCCAGCGCTACTTGGGCCAGGAGGTTGGAATGCACTCCACCTCGCGGCTCACGCGGGGATTTACACCGTTGTTGCGATTCTCCTGGAGAGGTGCAAGTTCGATATCGAGGTTACGACGCCGGACCGGTGGACCGCACTTCAATTGGCGGCGGGGAAAGGGCACACTGAAACTGTGCGTGCTCTACTGCAGCACGGGCACAGCCATAGCCTGCCAAATGCACCTCTGGCTCGCAAATTGACTCCATTGCAAATAGCAGCGCAGACTGGCTGGCTGGAGATGGTGACCCTGCTGCTGGAATGGCCCGGGGTGGACCTGGATCTTCGAGATGACCGGAACAATCGAGCGGTCGACCACGCCACGCACATGAACCACGGCCGTGTCGTGCGCGAGTTCCTGCGCAAAGACCCGGGTCTTTCGTCCCGGGATACACGCCGCGGGACGTGGCTGCACCGGGCGGCTCGGCGTGGACGGATCTCGGTGTTGGAGGCTCTTCTTGAACATAACGCCACGGGCATCAATGAGAAGGATCGCGACGGCCATACGGCCCTGCATCTGGCTGCCATCCACGGGCCAGAGAAATCGGTCAAGTTACTCCTGGATAGCGGGGCTGACACCACGATAACCACTTCAGAAGGGCAGACGGCATTGCATCTTGCTGCGGGCTGGGGCATGTCGAAGGGGACTGCGTGTCTCATCAAACATGGCCAGGGCATTGACCGGGTGAACCCGCAAGGCCAGGCTCCCATTCACCTAGCGTGCCAAGGTGGCCATTCTGAGTGTGTCTCTGTCATGCTAGAGAGGGGCGTTGATTTCTCACTCGTCGACAACGATGGTTGCACCCCCTTTATGCTGGCCGCTATGAACGGAAGGGTGGGTGCGATGCGGGAGTTGCTACGTCGAGGAGAGATGCGGACACATATTCCCTCTTTTTCCCGTCTGAGCCCTCATCTGAATCATGTCATCATTCCAATTCTGTGCGGGAAAGAGGTTGATATCGACATGACAGTCGATGGATGTACCGCCCTCCATAACGCAGCAGAGGCCGGCCAAAAGGAGGTACTCGAAATGCTACTCGCACGTGGAGCCGACCGGTCTATTCGAGACCCATTTGGACGAACTCCACTAGATCTGGCCCTAGATATGAGGCGATTCGAAAGTGTCCGTCTCCTCCTAGTTAGTAATTGGGAAACTAACGAGGATATACGAAACGCCCTGTCCGAAGCCATCTCACAAGACATGAAACCAGTTATTCAATCCATACTCGACAACTGCCCTAAGACGTGCAAGGAAGCTCTCCAAAGTCTAGCACTAAGCAAGGCAGCTTTAGCTAAACAAGATGACATGATCAAATATGTGCTCCATCTCGATGGTAATATCAATTCTCGGCACGCAGATGGCTGCACACCGTTATACGTGACGGCACTGCGCGGTGACGATGAGGCCATGCAGCTACTCCTCTCCCGTAAGGCTGATCCACACGCAAAAACTACATCCGGAATCACCCCCTTGATGCAGGCCGCTGCAGGGGGGCATGTGGCCTTGATAGAACGGCTCTTGCAGGCTGGTGCCAGGGTTGAGGAGACGGATAACGGCAGCCAAACTGCGCTTCATTTTGCGGCATCTGGTGGCCACGATGCCGCAGTGACTCTCCTTCTGCAAAAAGGTGTCGAGGTTGGTCCTGATAGCGAGGGCCACACGCCGCTAGACCTTGCTGTTACTCAGGGAAAACAGGGTATCGTCAAAATACTGACTAACTTTATGAGAGATGAAAAGGACAACAAAAAGAGTAGATAGAAGCTGTGGAAATGTTAGTCTGAGACAAGACTCTTCATCTTATTAGCGTGGAAAAAGAGGAAGATAATGAAGCTATTTAGACCGAAAATATCGGCATAGTCCTTCGACGCTCCAGAGTGAGTCTGGTAAATCGGTTTAGGATGACCAGCAGATCTGCTGGAGTGAATAACCCAGGTTATGTGCTTCTTCTCGGGGCCGATGAGCACAACTGATGAGACGACTGCTAGCGGTCCCATGATGTCATTGTCTAAGCCCCGTGAACCTAGGAGACGAAACGGGATAACTTATATGAAAGGGGTCATTTGATGCGATTTCGGAAAATCGCATGCTAAATTGGGCTTCCGTACTTCTAGAGATGTCGAAATCCTAGAGAAATTGGACTGGATTAGTGATGGGAAGAAGCAAAAGATGGCCGGTGCCGAGCGAGAGTCCTTTTTCCGCTTGATGTGGAGAAGAAGCGGATATGTGTTGGGGGTGAATTACTACGTCTGCTACGGTGTAAATATGGGTGACGGCGAAAAGGGCACGGTTGTGTGTGGCCTATGACCCAAAAATTGTGGCCTTATCGCAGACCATGTCGATTATTCAGGCAGGTAGTAAAAGAGACGCAGGAGCTAATAATTATTAACTAGGATATCTAACTAACACTCACAAGGTACCATGCCATCATCGAGGTAGATAGAGGCCCCGTAAGCTTTCAGGCGCTTCATAGCGCTTTTGAATAGCGACTTTTGAAATTCGATATAAAAATAGTCAATCGCTTAACAATGACCCACTGGGAAGTTCAAATCACAACTGCCAACCATACACCTTTCACCTGCTCTAAATTAAGCACCGCGTTCTCAATTAGGCAAAAAAAACCCCTCTTCCATACCCTTTTCGATGTTTCTCTGATTATCAAAAACGACCATTTTTTTATAGTCCTGCGTGAAAAATGCATGGATAAGCCGTTTCTCTTCGTAGTCTACTCTTATATTAGTTGGCACAACGGCGAATAAGGGAGGTGAATACTAACCACGTGTCGGCCGAGAAGTGATACAATTGACAATGATCCAATCCTGGATCGAGCCATCTGCTCGCCAAGGGTGATACTGGCCATTCTCGTGAAAACGCATGATGTGATCGTCAATCCTGTCATTCTCCCGGACAAACTCCACTGCCCATTTCCGGTCAGGAATCCAGAAATCGACTCGACCATCTGCGGTCTTAGACCATTCAGTAGAGATTGGCACGCCTCTACCGGCTATCTTGTTAAAACATCGGTAAAACTCGTCTTGATACTGTGCCTCAATTGGTGTTGGCTGTGCACCACTTGACAATTTCCTACCTTGGGCTGAGTGCCTCAATATCGAGCTTGAAAACTCTCGTAATACTGTAAGAGTAAAATCTCGTAAAGTTTTGAATTCAGAGGGTACACCCTTCTCACTTTCTGCGATGTAGTGTTCAATCCACCTAGAATAGTCAGAATAATGTAATCAGGATACCTAGAGTGTATACTTAGAGATGCTTACTTTTCATGGAGTCTTGAAGAAAGCACATAGACCTCCTTGTCATGACTGTTCTTTTCAAGAATTTGCATCTTGTGTAACCATCCAAGCTTATAACACGTGAGTGTCTCTTGATCCATGTTGCATTGTACATTCCCTTCCTCTAAAACCCGAGTAAGGAGCTGTGCAACGTTCGGGGTGAGTGGTTCGCCCTTGGGCAGCGAACGTGATATTGGCTCTCGAGCTAGGATGCTCCACACTTGATCATCATGTTTCAAGCTATTTATCACGTGATCCTTTGTTATAACTGATAAATTATGATGCTTGATGTCATGGCAATAAATCTAATGTAACATTAGTTCAAGATACACGAAAATAAACTGTATCAAGTGAAAATAAAGAAAAAGCTCACATCGTGAAGATACTTTAGCACAGAGCTAAGACCCCCTGGGTGTCCATTTGTCACTGTAAAAAGATAGTCTTCAGCATCTAGAGAGAGGCTAAACTTTTCTTCAAAACGAGAGTTCGCTAGTAATCGCTGTGCAGCATCTGTAAACTCTGATCGGGTGAAGAATAGCCCAATTGGAGGTGCTGATGGATGTGGCTGAAGGGTCAATGTCACACGTTGAGCTAGCGTAAATTCAGCGGGTGTAAATTGAGTAGAAAAATTGCTGTTATCAGTATTGACCTGCCTCTCAATACCACTCGACGGACTCCCATAGCAGGCAAAAAGACAGATTCTAATATCTGGGCCATCGTGGGATAAGAGTGGTTTGATTATTGAATTCCAAAATAGGATGTCCGAATAGGAGCCTTGGGCCTCGTCGATTATGAGGATAGTTCCCGCAGCCAGATTTGAATTAAATCTTGCCTGTAACATTGCGTCAAGCATGCGCCAGGCGCGAAGGTAACTGCTGTCCTCTCCTGAAAGTGAAGGGTATTTATCAATATCACGCCATGTGTCAATTAATACTGAGTTCCTCTTCTTAAATGTATAATATTGCTGCAGTAGTTGAGCAAGTGTTGTTTTTCCGCTCGCAGGGGTTCCCCGCACATGCACAACTTTCTGCGAATCAATTAAGTCGGCAAGTATTGAGACTGTCTCCGATCGAGGACTGAGATACTGACGGAGAACGGTGGCTGTTCATCATCAATATCATTAGTCATGCCATGAGATGAGTGGGGACACAATCTAACATATTTTTAGCTGGCTACTTCGTTGGGTTGGGTCTCCATGTTGGGTGAGTGGATGATGACATTTTTGACAGATGATATCCAGCTGTCCGCCTTCAGACGTTCCCGTGAACTCTTCACAAGGACAGTGGACGGTGAGTTCCCCAAACTTGGTGAGGTACTTGCAGTTCCCGGACATGATTCGCAGAACTGGAAACTTCGGGGTTCTCATTGAAATTGGTGTGACTGGGGTGGCAGAACAACTAAGAGACATAGTGTATGGTATTAGCCTCACATAGAACATCAAACTGAAAATACTAGTAAATATGGACTGTGGACAATCATGGGAGAGGTGAGAGGGAAAGAGCTCTCGCGAAATATAGATCCGTGGTGGCGACTCGCGTCGCGTCACGTGCTTTGACCTTGTTGGAGGTACCCAAGTAGTGCCTACCTACCTAGGAGGTAGGTAGGTATCAGGTACCTACTCTTCACTTCAAAAGAGGCATGTGTTCCAACTTCGAGCATGACAGTGAAGATTGTTTTCGGATTGATTGGATAGATTTAATGGAAAAGTGGGGGTAATGATCTCACCGGATCCACCTGGGATAAGGATCCGTGAAACCTTAAAAGCTAGAACAAATGTATGGGACTCCGTAAGCCTCTTTTACCCTTCTGCCGTCACTCTTCCCGGCTATTCTGTTCAAAAAGTCCTAGTAAGGAAATTGTTAACCTAATATTAGCATGTACTAACTATTACGCTGCACTGAGCGTCTTAACACCTTTTTATGGCGTAGTGGTAATACTTTATGTTGACAGAAAGTAAAAGAGTATCGCTGACTCCGAAATAGATACACTAATGGAGAGAGCCTCAAGGAGCACGCGACCTCCTCTGTGTTCAAGCAGTTCGGGGGCATGATCGGACCACTCCTGGCCCAGAAGCCAGATATCAAGCGCGCGGGGTTTGTAGCTGGTGTTGAGGGCAGGGCAAAGCTGTGAGGGCGTTTGTCGTTTTGTTCCTCTGGGGTATATGGGTATTTTGCTTTGACTCTGTTGGGCTGGGCGCAGTGATTTGTCTGCTTGCTGCTAAAGCCACCTCTAGGCCCGAAGAATGAGGGTGGGTAGGTTGAAAATGGCGACCATGAGGGCCGCAACGTCTCGGGGGGAAAGAGGAAGCTATATAGACCACGCACCAGGACGCCAAAAGGTACGTGTACGCTTTTCCCGAATAAAAACCCGTTAGTGGATGCAGTAATTCGCCAGGTCCGAGGAATACGGAGTAGACCGTCAGATTTCAAACCAATGGGAAATTAGACTTGAAATATAACTTCAGAAAGGCAAAGAAAGAAGGAAGGGAGAGATAAAAACGGAGCATTAATGTGTATGTAACCTCAGACTTGCCTTCATTTGTTTGACCCTGATATACTTGCATGTACTCTATCTCAGTAAAAAGATTGTTCACTCGTTCCAAGCATCTCTAGAGAGGGCCAGAAATTCAAAAATAGACCAGTGTACAATATATTTGCCGTATCCAGGAGTTGGTCAAATCTACCTCACCCAAAACCTGTGGGGGTCGTTTGGGTAAGCTTACCCTGTGGCTCTAACTCGAGCACTGTAAAAGTCCAAAATCGTCTCCTGCATTGTTTACAGACGATAGTATCCAATTAATCGTACTGTCCCTCGCCAAAGTCCAAGCCCTCGACCGAGAGGCCGCCTGGTATCGGGTGGACTCGGATGGTCCTAGTCTAGGATTGGTGTGTATGTGTCGACGAAGTATCTTCACCTGGCAAGGCAATGGCGAATAATTGGATATTCGGGACAAAACACAAGCATGCACATAAGCCTTGAAGGGTCATTAGTATCGGCGTAAACGACTGCCAGTGTGTCAGATGACTGTGCATCGGCTTCATGTATTCATATCCGCACTTGGTCTTATCGTGCGAATAAGCTGCTAGCCAGTCAGGTACGTAGAGGTGTGTGGCGTGACAGAGAGTGACAGAGAGTAGAAGCCAAAGCACAACGCTAGCCCCTAGATTACTTACCTACTTTCACCAGAACTTTGAGTAGACGGTTGGTCACGGCCGATGACAGCCGAGCCCGACGGCAAACAACATTGCAGGATGATCTGCACCACCACGGACCCGATATGGCAGTGAATATGAGGGGGTTTGGGGCCAGTCTAGTGGATAGGACGCCATGGCAGTTCCCATGTTGAACCTTGAGAGAGAATATCAACCTCTTGTCCTGTTGATTGATGCCAGCACATCGACAACCACGTGGATGAGACGGCACTGAGGTAACACCGGAGTATATCTTCCGTAACACAAGAGGAAACATATTCCTCCAACCTCGCAATTTTCCATTCTTGAAGCAGTTCCATCAATCCTCCACCTCGAAGCTAAGCTATCGTAAGTTTGCCCAAGATGCGGATGCGGCGTTTTGTTTTTCTTCCCGTCAGCTGCCGTCGTGCCATAAAAGAAAAAAGGAAACGCCCCATCCGCATCTTGGGCGACGGTGGCGCTGGAAACTCTGCTTTTTCTCCGTTCCCCGTGAGCGGGGGTATAGCCTAGTATGCTCCCATGACCTCTCATTTATCCCGAGATACCAAGGAGAATTAAAACACGAACCCGCGTTTTGTCTCTTCTGCCGGATAAAGCGGGCTTGAGAGCCCCTCGCTTATAGGTAGTGCGAATAACTAAAAGCCTTGGGTTCGACCGTTGGTTGATCTTGCGATTATAATTCCAACTGCTTTTCTCCAAAAGGGCTAAAAAAAGAAGCCTAGAGAGGTCGCATTGACGGTGTCACCACTGCGCCATGGCAATCATTTAACTAGATATCATTGGAGAACATCTTTTGTTGAATTATCCCGCCACCCCGCGTTGGTCCAATAAGGTGCAATACTTTTCTCATGCGGAAGAAATCCCAACCGGAAAAAAAAGACAAAGGTGAAAGGGAAAATGTATTGCTATCGTGGAGTAAAAAGAAAGAAACATTACCCACCTAACTATTCATATGACCCAGCTTAGTTGTCCATTAAAATTGTTCTTTTTCCAAGCATCAGATAACAGAGTTATGTTTTTTGATGTCATAATTGCTTAACCATGGTTCAGACTGGGCAGTATGATTGTGGAGTCCTCGAGGTGTTTACTCCAGTCGAGATTCTTGGCGCACTGGACTTCGGCTTTTCTTGGTTTGCGGGTTGGTTTCCGACGGCGTTCTATGTAGAGAAGAGAAGAAAAAGAGGTTGGAGGGAGTGCAGGGGTAGAGAGGACAAGAAAACTCCCTTCTTTTTTTTTTTTTTTTTTTTTTTAGCTTTGCGGAAATAACTATTAACTAGCCACTCCAAATTAGAAGAGAAAATGGAGGTTTGCATACTGAAATGGTCTTTCGCTAAAAGAACAAGGATACAGAGTGCACGGTGGGTCAGGTGCTGCCAGATCGGACACTAAGTGGGTGGATGCTGCTGCAACTTTACTCCCCAGTTGCTGGCCAGTGGATTCTGCATATTTTGGGGACACAGTAGATCGTTGCCCTTCTAAGCGAGAACTTGAATACTAAATTAATGGACATTATTATTTTGCCTCGAAGCCTGCTAGGTACATGACTCAAGATGAGGTAATGGTCTAATTAGTTGAATCACAACCTTCGTGCTGAAACCAGAGACGCTAAAAGACATAACCGAAGGCTTGCCCCGACAGACTGGGGATGGAAATAAGAAGTCCTCATGACTGAGTCGTAGAATCTTAACGGAGATCACGCTCGCTTCCCAGGTAACGCCATGCCATAAACCCCGTTAACAAATAAGAAAGAGGCGAAATTTTGAGTGAAAAAGACTTAAAACAGGAGAAGGAGACCGAAAGGCAATTACCAAGCAGCATGGCCGCCGTCGATGCGAAGGTCGCTTCCTGTCATGAAGCTGCTAGCGTCGCTCAGCAGAAAGACAGCAGCACCGCGGTACTCCTGAGGGGCGGACAGACGTCCAAGCATGTTGTGCTTGGGCCATTCCTCACGGCGTTCAGGGAATTCAATGAACAGCTGTTCCACCATGGCAGTGACAATATAACCGGGAGAAATGGTGTTAACGCGAATCTTGTACTGACCCCACTCCGAGGCAAGGTTGCGGGCAAGCTGGATAACGGCAGCCTTGCTAGCGTTGTAGGCAGAACAGATGAGACCCTGTTGGTGGAAATTCGAGTCAGTACCATTCTCGGTAGCACAGAAAAGTTCAAAAGACGGCTGGATTTAGACTCTCAAGGAAAGCGGGGAACGGAAACCCCGAGGAGCGGGGGAAATGGGTTGTGAAAAAGAAATGATAAGAGACATACCCGGTTGGCAATAGTACCACTCATGCTCGCAATGAGTGCGATGCTTCCACCGTTTCCAAAGCGAATCATCTGCTTGGCAACAGCCTGAGAGGTCATAAAAACTCCAGTAACGTTCACTTCGAACATCTTGTTCGCATCCTGTGCGGTGTATTCCAGGGCGGTAGTCTCCTGCTGGATACCAGCGGCAGCGACGAGGCCATCCATGCGGCCCTCAGCATCTGCGATGGCTTCGATGGTGCTATTCAGAAGCTCCGTGTCGCGGACATCGATGCGGCGATACTGGAATTCAGTGCCAAGTTCTTCCCTTGCGCGCTTCTGGATAACAAAGAAGTCGGGGGACTGTGAAGATAGTGTTAGACGGGCATGAAAGTGAAAGCCGAATCGGCTCAGTGTTCCCATGGTAAGAACTTACGGGTTCCTCAAGGCGATCGAGAGCATAAACGCGAGCACCAGCTTCAAGGAGAGCCTCTGCCTGGGTGAGACCAAGGCCACGAGCAGCTCCCGATACACAGATAACCTTGCCAGCAAGACTGAACTCAGGGAGTCTGGACTTGGTGCCAACAGCAAGGCCTTCCTGCTTGGAGACAGAGGCGACAGGAACCTCGTTGCTTTCAATGGAAACAGACATTGTGATCGGAAGGTAGTGTAGAAAAGTATGAAGAAGTTCTTTGAGAGATCGATGGGAGGTTTGTGGTTAACACAAGAAGATGTTGGGGGAAGAGTGGGTGGTGAAATAAAAAGAACTCAATCGATGATGGGGAAGAAATAATCACTCTCAGGCATTGGGTGAAGGGCCTTTATACTTCACGATGGCTTCGTGGGTGGCTTCCCCCTCAGCGGGGTGGCACTGGGCCTGGAAGGGTCATGGGAGCTCATGTGAGCAGAAAGAAACTTGAGTAAGCGCCCAAGAAACAATAGCTGCGAGGGAGGTGGGTTCGGTCCAGACCCGAGGAATGGTCACTTGGTCTGGTCTGGTCGTTGTTTGTTCGTGGCAAGAGTCCTTCTCATACACTCCCCTTGTACTGAACTGACAATACATGCCTAAGACTCAGAAGAATTGCTTGGCTTTGACATTATTAACTCGGAGTTATAGTGAAAGACAATTTGACATCCAAGCCAATTAGCCCTCTTATTACAAAAATACAGAGCACAAAAGAAGCAGAAACAAAACGTGTGCCAGATGCTTTTTTGCCTCCCCATAATATTAAATCATAATGAGTTCATCTCTCTGGGTAATCCCACTCCCACCAAACATGACTCTCCAGAGGAAAGAGCTGAATTCAAAGGCAAAGTTACGAGTCAACAATGTACTGCGACCGTAACCCCGTTTACGAATTCAACAGTGGCCGTGGTCGTGGGCGCCGTGCACCTGGCCACAAGACGTGGGAGCCTCGGCTTGCTGATTTAGGAAATCCGGGATGGGGGCAATTCTGGGCTGGGCGGAAAACGCTAAGAGCGGGAATTTCTCGAAAACACTGCGAACACCGGGGAAGACGACCTGTCGCAAGCAGGTCACGGGGCCAGCCTGGGCAGTTCTGGAAGCTAGGCTGAGTCGCATCGAATGTTCTTTGGAGGTCATGGGTCGCTCGGAGATCGACCCGGTCCCTTGTTGAATTTTCTATTATTGGGATGGTCTTTCTGAGCGAACCCCTGGAGCCCCCCTACTGTACGCCCTAGAATGCTTATGAAGAATTTCTTTTTTTTCAACGAAGATATACACTTTCAATCTTCATAACTCGTATCGGTAGAATGGTAGAATCTTGCAGTAGAGACCATGAATCCTATTCTGAGGGTTTGGTGCAGCTGGAGGGATTCCGGAGTAAGTCCGGGGTTCCCAATCCCATCATGGATCCATTATTCTTGCTCCCATTTCGGCAGTCCGTGTCCAGGGCCGACGACTCCAGCCATCAAAAGGTCACCCGACAAGCTTATCATCGTAATCCAGGTCCTATTGGCCAATTCCTCCACTTTTTTGTTTTTCTTTTGCTTATTTATTTGAATTTTCTTCCGATTATTATTTTTTTTCCTTTTTCTCGCTCCCTCCCCCATTCCGTAACCCGAATTCCTGGCCTTCGAGACTTCAGCATATTACCCTCTTTGGCAAGTTTTAGGTTCCTGAAAGCATGGCAAAAGTTAATTCGATATGGTTCGCTGTTATAGATCTTGGATTTTTAAATATTAATAGGATAAACTTTATTGTTGAATATTCAAGCGCAGACCTTGAAGAAGATCTTGGACCACTACCGCAGCGCTCTGCTCCTTGAAGTCAGCCATTCCAGCTCTGAGAGATTGATCATTTTCGTAATATTCTCTAGACTAGGACTCATAACGCAGGCATAAAGCACGCATTGTTCGGCAAAGAACAGAGACTATTTAATATTCCCCCCTTCCAATATTCATACCCACGTCAAGGACGATGGAGGGGCCGGTCTATCTGATCGACCATTATTCGTGGCGGATCCATGGAAGACCCGTGTGACCTTCAAGTTTTTCAAAGGGTTCCCGTTCTGGAGGGGAATGGGGTTGGGGTTACTCTCCATATAGATAATACGAAGTAGGTACAGTGATGAAGTGTCATATCATTATTATCTCACTCCAGAGTACGTACTCCATAGTGGATCCTTTTTTCAAGTTTTGCGAGCTCGTTACTCATTTAGGTAATTCCAGTCAGGGTCGGGTTGCAGATGGTAAACCCACAACATAGTCAGTTGACGTGCTCCTGTTGATCATGAAAAGCTGGCCCAAGCTTCTTTTCGCTTCAATTCCACTGGAGGGCTCTGGCTCATACCCCACGTGCTGGCTATCACGGATCGAGTCCTAAATTTCCCTCCAAGGTATAGACTATGCAATAACCCCTTGGCTTTTCCAAAATTGTCAGGCCCGAAGCTTATCTATGTGAGGGTGCTGCTGTGGGCCTGTGGCCCAACAATAATGTTCTAGAGCACACGTAGTTCAACTTGGTTTGTCGAGGAGAACTATATCTTCTTTATCCCTGTCTGTCTCCTCCATTCCAAGCTTCTTCCAAGCTTCTTTCTCTCGAGGCGGATAAGAAGTTGTTAAGAAACAAGTCTAGGGGGAGCCATTAACGACATAGAGAAGGCTTATGGGAGCTTGGTCAAAGAACAGGGATCCTCACAACTCTCTCGCCCCATCTAGGGACTTCTCGTCTCAACCGGTGAAGATTGTTGGACCGAAAATCCTCCAGGTGTGCCGCACAACTACGCCACCCATCAATGGGATTGAAGGGGGATTGGAAGACTGCTCGGGGAACTAACTCTCCCAGCTTTCTACGAATTCATGCAGTATGGAGATGACCGTTGGTAGCGATTCCATGCATTATTAAGGGTCAATTCGCTAGCAGAGGATTGGCAGCAGTAGGTAGCTATGTCCCAGAGAACCCCCTTAGCTTACGGTTGTGTTAGCCTGTGTCTCCCACATGCAATCATTCAACAAGATCTAGTACCTCGCTCGCACTAATCCTAATTCTAATATTCCGAACTAGCGCCCCGGAGAAAGCTGCCTCGACTCGAGCCTCCGACTCTCCACGGGCCGTGGCGTGTGACCGCCAGAGATTTAAGCTGTGTTTGGGATCTCCACAGGTGCGCTACACCTTGCATTGATGAATAATGTAGCACCCACTGCCTGTTCTGGCAATTTCCATCCATCTTATTATGGTCAATCCTCCAGTGGAGTCACAAAGTCGTTTGAGACCGAAGCACTAGACTATTCATTGAAATTGCGGCGGCACAAAGCATAGCCAGCATTCGAGATTTGGGAGGTTATGTGTGGTTGTTTTCTGCGACTGCCATGTATATGCTGGTTAACATTCCCGGAATATATCAAGTTCACATCCGATGTATGATATACCATGAGAAGATGGTTTGTGTAACATGGATGAGAGGTTTTCCTGAGAGTAGTTAGTAGATTTGCTCTCAGCCTTGATCCTGTGATTTGATGATAGTTTTCAGTAAGGATTTCTAGATCACTTTACAAAGAAATAATTTGAGAGATCAATCATGCTCTTGAGAAGCTTTCCCTGAGCATAATATACTTCTTCTAATAGCAAACATGGTACCTACCTGTTCTAGCCTGTTAGTAATGTGCAAGTAGGGACAATACAGGGAATATTAAGTGACCTGCTCACATCATACATTGGATGGATGGTTGGAGCTGGCAAATCTTCTTCTTGCTTTTAAAATGGCACTCCATATTTTATTTTGATGACTGATTTACTTCACCTTGATGTTGTCGTCATTATTCCACTACGCTCCCTATTATATTAAATTAGGATTTACAATCAAAGTAAACTTTCAGTCATAAATCAAAGCCTGAATGTTTTGAATTAATATATCCCTGAATAGACATGCTGTTGTATATTTTATCTGGTAATGGTATTCTTGTAAATCCATCTGAAGGGAGGCATTAGGTCACGTGTCAGTCTAAGGTTGCCATAAGCAACTAACACGTGATATCCTAAACAAGGAACACCGGTTCGCGATCGGGCCGACTGCTGGTGCTGCAAGTCCACGACAACATACGACAGCAATATTGACAAATCTGTAACGGCCACTTTTACGCCCCCGCATTTGGATTTGTCGCGTGACATACGAGCAGCTAGGTCGATTGGTTTGCATCTGGCTTCCACCACACCAGGTGCACAATGAGCATTGCGGGCCGTCAACACTAACATCCTCCCGACCCGCGACCAGCAAAAAACGACAACAAATATAGCACGATACTCCACCCCAGTTCTTCCTTTCGGCTCATCATAGAGATATTCCCTAGATATGGCGCGAGCAGCGGTTATCCCACAATCTCCCCCAAAGCGCGGCACGCGCGGCAGAGCCAAGGGAACTACCACGACGAAGACGGCGACCAAGGCAGCACCGAAAACGACAAAGAGTAAAACAGTTAGCTCGACGGCCGAAACACGCAGGAGGAATGCCAAGCCAGCTGTAGCGACCACAAACTTACCGGTAGACTCCGCGTCGGAAGAGGAGACAGAGGATGAGATTGGTGTCATCGAAAACAAGACGAAAAACAAAGGATCTGGTTCGAGGGGTAAGGCTTCATTGGGGTCCACGTTGGCAAAATCGGGCCGCGGCAGGGGGACAACGGTTGCAGATCAGGGAAGCGACAGTGAGAGCGATGCTGATGAGCTTGCCCAATCGGACGCCCCGAAGAAAAGGGCAGGAAGGCCCAGGAGCAAGGCGAAGGATGAGGAAAGTGCGAAGTCCGAGCCTGCTCCCAAGACGAGAGGTCGACCGAAAGGGGCCACCGCAAAATCAGCTACCACGACAGAAATGCTGGTCAAGGAAAATACACGGAAGAATACCTTCGTGGCCGACAGTGAAGACCTGTCATTATCGCAGCAGGGACCAAAGCAGGTTTTCATCACAACAAATTCTGCCGCTGTGAGGTCAAACATGCTACGTGGGCCAGCGAAGAAGAAGAAGGTTACTTTCCAGGATGTGTCGGGTTCCGAGGAGGAAGAAATGAGTGAACCAGCAGTTGCGACAGGGCCCGGGAGAAGGAAGCGGACCACTACCTCTAGAGACCATACTGGACTCGGCGGCAAGCCTGTCCGCAAGGCTTCGACACCTGGAGCCAGGGGCCGCAAACCTGCAGCAACCAAGAAAGAAGGAGTGAAGCCTCTTTCTCCGAAGAAGGCCACCCAGGTTGCCAAGGCGATATCCTCATACGCGAGCTCAGATGGCGAGGACGACGAATTCAGTACCGACAAAAATAACATCAACCTCGTGATTCATTCACCTCGCAAAAGTGGATTGGAGACTACTGGACTCCGCTCTCCCGTAAGAAAAATCAATTTCACCCCAAACAAATTTTTGAAGACAGTCGACGAGAATGGGGAACCGAATCTTGCTCCCCCGAAGGCATTTGACTTCAGCGAGTCACTATTCATGTCTAGCCCTGCTCGCAGACCTCCCCCTTCGCCTTTTAATTACACGTTGAGAGAGACCCCAAAAAGAGGATCTCTCTCTCTTCGTGAAGACGCGAAGCCTCTCAGTCAACCTAACTTTACACCCACCCAGAATTCCTCTCTCAAGGCATCCCCTAAAAAAGCGAACTTAGAGACACCAAGGCGAGGAAACCTTTTCTTGCCGGATGAGAGCAATGCTTTATCTCAATCCAGGACCAACCCCCCAGAGAACTCCCCTCTCAAGTCATCTGCGAGGAGAGGAATTTTTGCCTCGTCTATCTCGTCTCAACCTCATCTACCTCAGTCATCCACTCCATTCAAGTCCAGTCTGCTTCAAAGCCCGGCTAAAAAGGCCGCTTCCCCTTTCAAAAGCTCACGGTCACTGAGGAAGTTTTCGGAAATTGAATCCGAGATTGATGCAGATGATACTATAAATGCCGCCGGTATGGATGTAGAAGCAAAGCACTCTCCACTTACAGTACACGACTTGAACGATGGCATGGAATCCGAAGTGGAAGAAAGAGAGACCGATGAAGAGTCAATGGACGAGCTTGAGACTACATTTCCGCTTAAGCTTGACTCTCGGCGGCAAATCGAGAAAGACTCCTTAGAAAATGAGGAATCCTTTAACGAACGCGTCCAAGATCTGGCATCAGAAGATATGGAAGATAATGAGCCTCAGATTGTGGGAGAGGATGACTACGAGGAGCTTCGCGAGAAGACCAACAGCCCTATATCGGAGGCAGATGATTTTGCTTACAGTACCGTACATAATGAGCAAAATCCCGAAGAGGATATGGAACAGACGGATGAAGATGTTGCCGAATCCGACGTTACAGCTACAGGAGCTCATTTGGGCAACGACATCCAGGGCGACGAGGAGGAACAGGAGCTGTCGGAGGATATCTCAAAGGATACCTACTTAGCGACTTATACAGAACACCAGTACTCAGATGAAATTGTGTCCGAGATAGATCAGGAGCGAAACGGCGTTGAGGGTCAAGATAGCCAGGAAGGTTCCGAGTTTGAGTTCCAACAAACTCAGCAAGAACTTCGAGACAGCCTTGTGAATGGACTTGAAGATGTCTTCACTGACACTCCCTTCGTTCCGAGGGAGACGAACACTCCGGATCAAGTACTAGTCATGGACGATATCACTAGCGTGTCCAAACCTAACGATAGCGAAGATATTGTTCACCCTCCTAGTGAAGCAATTGATAATGACGAGAAGATGAGCGAAGGCGCTGATTTCGATTATGAAGCCACAGTCACTGTTGAGATGACACCAAGTCGCGTCATGAGCGTTCAGCCCATATTGCCTTACGAGGTCGAAGAGCCGGAAAATATGGCTTATGCCTACTTTTTCCTACGCAATGTCTCCATGATGTCTCCTGTACGCGTCCTCGAGTCTGAAGATGAGGAACCAATGCTGGATGCAGAAGAAATTCTGTCTTATCCCGATATTCCTGCCGAGGACCAGGATGACGCCCCCAGTAATCTTGACCATCCTCTGCCAGATACTCTGCCAGACACGGAACACGAAGCCCCTGCCGTTCTACTCGATAATCGTCAGTCGCAAGCAGCTGTTGACAAAGGTCCACGCTTCACGCTTTTGGCCGAACAACTGAGCCAGTGGAAAGCCAGCAGTCCAGCAAAGGCCGAGCCACGTCGCTCACGGCGACGAGGTGTTTTCTCACTTGCAGGAAATCCCAGTGAGCCGGACACTACTCAAGAATGTACTCCGGGCATGACGGAGGGTGGGTCAGCTAAACAATGCCAATCACCTCCTCGTGAGAATTCTTTTGAGATAGGTGACCTTGAGATCCACGAAGACCAAGGCGAAGAGGAGTCGGTTGAACTTGGTGTAGTGGAATCTGAACAAGCTTCTAGGCAACCAATGTCGGAGATACCTAGTGAGTCAGATTCCACAGTCCACGAAACCCTGGAAGGTGACGTACCTGGACATACTCCTGTAACCGAAAATGCATCCTATTTTACACATGAATCATCAGGGGAAGAAAAAGAGAATGAGCTATCTCTACCCCCCGTCACACCAATCAAAAATCGAACCTTACCCACGCAAACCTTCCATACTGTATCCAAAGTGCCCTTGAAGCCCGAGGGCCAAATCTCACCATTGAAGATGCCCCGAAAACGTGGGCGATCGCTTTCTGCTACTTCTCCAGTCCGCTCTTCTCCCCGGCTACATAAACGCTTTGCTCCTTCTAAGGATCAGGGTATGTCGACGTTGTCCCCCCAAAAATCTCCCAGACTGCAGCAACCCGTGACGCAACAGGTGCCGGTAAAGGACATGGAAATTGAGCCTCAGCGCAAGCAGCAAACCCAGCGTTCCAAGGCCCCGTCGCGTTCAACCAGTCCTTCCAAAACGCCTCGCAAAAGTCGCAAGAGTGTTTCGGCTCCTCCACAATGCTTGCGAGGAGCCGTGGTATTTGTGGATGTCCATACCACTGAGGGAGAGGACGCTAGTGGCATATTTGTCGAGCTCTTGCAGCAGATGGGAGCCAGATGTATTAAGAGCTGGTCATGGAATCCCCGCGCAAGCTTATCCCCAGTGGACGGTGCAGATCCAAAGGAAAGCAAGGTGGGTATCACCCACGTTGTTTTCAAGGATGGTGGAGTTCGAACACTAGAAAAGGTCAGATATGCGGCAGGACTCGTCAAGTGTGTCGGCGTGAGCTGGGTTCTAGAGTATGCATCCCCTCGCTCTTTTTTAACTCTATATAGGACACTAACACGATTATAGCTGCGAAAGAGAGAACAAATGGCTTGACGAGGCGCAATATGCCGTGGACAGCTCCATCATTCCCCGTGGCGGTGCGAAGCGCCGGAAGAGCATGGAGCCTCGAGCATTGAGCAATGTGAACGGCAGTCTCGTCAAGACGGATCTCGGTGCATCCTCGGGTGGCCGACGGTCTGGAGCTGTTGACAATTTCATGAGAACCACTCCCCCGATTGGCCGCGACGGCACATCTACGCCTGAGAGCACCCGAAAATTCGAATTCGGCCACGCTGAAGGGGATCAAAATTACTGTCAGACCCCGAAGACTCCTGGCTCTTCCGCATACGCCTTCAATATGGACAGCATTGGCATGTCCCCCGCAACTCCTTTCTACCTTTCCCAGCGCTCCAGGCTCGTACAGCAAACTTGTCCTCCAAAACAAACCCAACAGGGTCTCTTCTCATCGAAAGTCGGTTCACCCAGTGAGCCTTCTCAGCGATTGAAAGCCAAGCTGGAAGCTGCCAGGCGCAAGAGCTTAGCTTTCAAACCTGCTGTTGGCAGTCCTCTTGTAGAGTAGTTCTACCCTTTTATGTTAATTCTTGGCGCATGGATTTTGTTTTTAGGCTTTGAGGGATTTGCCTTGGATCTTTTGTTCGTTTATACTTTGCTTTTATCGGATAGCTTCATACCCCTTTGCAGAGTGGCTTGCGGTTTTATTCAACTAATTTTTGTCAATTCATTTTTATTTCAAGCCTTGGTTCCGAGATCACCGTATGTTGTAAGGTATAGATGATGCGTTTATCGCCAAATGTGCAATGTAAAAAATCAAAATGCAGCCCGAAATTCGTGACCCAGATGGATCAAGCCTCTCCCGACTTTTTCCCTCCTTTGCATGTTTTCACAAAAGCAGAAAGTAGTGTCCAAATCAAAACCCCAAACGCATTCCGTCGTGTCTTCAAAAAAAAAAAAAAAAAAAAAAGCCCAAATCAAATCGAATTCATGTCATCGGATCCATCAAACTCCCGATAAAACCCAGCAACCAAAAACGCCAACTCCAACGCCTGTTTCTCATTCAGACGTGGATCACAGAAAGTCGTGTACCGCTCACTCAGACCTTCCTCCGTCAGACCGCCCGCACCACCCACACACTCCGTGACAGCCTCCCCGGTCAACTCCAAATGCATGCCGCCGAGGAACGACCCGGCGGCCCGGTGGATCTCCAACGCCTGCCGCAGCTCGGAGAGGATATCCCTGAAATGCCGGGTCTTGACGCCCGAGGGGGTCGCCTGGGTGTTGCCGTGCATGGGGTCGCATTGCCAGACGGGTAAGTGGCCGGAGGCTTGCACGGCGGCGATGTGGGCGGGCAGGTGGTCGGCGATCTTGGATGCGCCGTAGCGGGAGATGAGGGTGACTTTGCCAATTTCGCGGGTGGGGTTGACGATGTCGAGGAGGGCGGTGAGGTCGGTGGGGGTCATGGAGGGGCCGATTTTGATGCCGATGGGGTTGGCGATGCCGCGGAAGAATTCGATGTGGGCGCCGTCAAGTTGGCGGGTGCGGTCGCCGATCCAGAGGAAGTGCGAGGAGGTGGCGTAGTAGCTTTTACTTGGGGTGGAGGGTTGCTTGGTGGTGGTTGGGGGAGTGGTTGGGGTAGGCGGGTCTTTGAGGAGACGGGTGAGGCTTTGTTCGTAGTCTAGGAGGAGACCCTCGTGGCTGGTGTAGACGTCGACGGTTTCGACGCCGCGGTCGGTGTCGATTCCGACGGTCTGCATGAAGCGGAGGGCATCTTTGACGCGGTTGACGATACGTTCGTACTTTTCCTTGATAGCCGGGGTGATGACATGGCCGAGACCCCAGTCGAGCGGGGAGTGGAGATCTGCCAGACCGGAGGAGAGCGAGGCGCGGAGGTAGTTGAGTGTTGCGGCGGAATGGAAGTATGCGGAGACGAGGCGGGATGGGTCTGGGCGACGGGATTCCGGGGTGGCGTCAAAGCCGTTGATGTTGTCGCCCCGGAAAGAGGGCATTTCAACCCCATCCACTACTTCCATGGGGCTTGATCGGGGTCTGTGCGAGCTTGGCGTTAGTCGGTGTATACAGGGTCAGGTGGTAGGAAGCAGGGAGTATAGGTAGGGTATAGGGAAGGCCGTACTTGGCGAATTGACCTGCAATTCGTGCAACCCGAACGACTGGCATATTCGCTCCTATTCCGAAACACATCATCAGCTCTGCATCTGACAGGGTTATGCAAGGGATGAGGCGGTGACAACGTACCCCAAATCAGGACCAGACTCATCTGAAGAAGCAGCTTGACTTTGGCCTCGATCATATCCTGATTACAGTAGTCGAACAACTCGGCACAATCCCCTAGTATTCTCATGTCAGTTTTAAGCGAGACTATTGGGGGGTCGAGTAAGATGAGCATGTCGGATCCAGCCATACCTCCTTGTAAGACAAAAGCTTTCCCCAGTGCTACATTTTTCAAGCTGTTTTTCAGGTTTGTGATCTGGTCAATTGAGTCAAAACCTACTCTACCAAACCAGCAACAGAAAATCCAAGAGAATAGCTCCGCACCTCTTGTGTAGTGACGAGGGGTGGAAGCTTCTGCAGCTTTGCGAGCACAACCTGAACTCCGGCAACATCATCGTAGACCACCTCCTGTTTGATGGGTTTTGAAGCCCAGGCTTGTGACAAACAGACAAAAGTCAGCAATTGACCAGCTCCAGATAAGACAGAGAATCGAAGTCGCTCCACGCAGCTCCAGATGCAGACACGCACAATTTGGGGTCCAGTCCGTCATTGTTGAAGCTTAAGGTGGGGGGTGGGGGATGATCGATCAATATTAATAGCTAACAATCAATATATATCAAAAGCGCGCGGGGTGAAGCCAGGCTATTCACAATGAATAGAAGGACAGGGAGGAAAAGATGATCCTTAAAAGAGTGTCGCGAGATGGCGGTCAAGATGCAAGAGAAGACTCCAAGGGTAAAAGAAATAAGAAAAAAAAATGCAGTGAGCAATAAAAAAGGTTCAATCAATAAATTAACACTACCTAACCAAACAAGCTGCAGCTTTACCAAAAGTTCCTTCAATAAGAAACTCCGGTTATCCGCGGCCTGAGTCATCGACAATCCCGTGCACGCTAAACCCCACCGAGTATTTCGACACCTGAGGCCAGAATATCCCCTCCTGTCAACATTGTCATCGTCATCGTCTCCACCATCAAACCCCACAACAAACAACACCCCCATACATACATACATTCATACCTACCTACAAGGAAGCCCAGGTAAAAAGAAGATAGAGAAAGAACAAAATGTCCGACTCCATCCCCTCCGCCGCACCCGACGCCGACACCCCCGACCATCTCCCCGCAAACGCCGAGGACCGCAAAGCCGCCGCCGCCCTCTCCTCCCTCAACACCAACGACATCGGAGCCGACTCAGCAGTCACGAAGCCGCCTTCGTCGGCGGACCAAGAGGCCCTGGGGAAGGCGATGAGCCGGTTAGAGATTGCTGCGGGCCACGGCGGCGCGGGCAAGAAGAGGACGGCCGATGCGCAGAAGAAGGATGCGGAGGTGGTGAAGAAGAAGGCGGTTAAGGTTGCGGCGGAGGATGTGAATCTTTTGGTATTCCTCTCCCTTGCATTATTATTCCCTATCTAATTTTTTGATTCTATTGGAATGGGTCCGTTGAAAATAACTATGTGTGTATGGTTGGCTGACGTGAGATGACTTGGATGTAGGTTGATCAATTGGATTTGACCAAGGTCAAAGCGTCGGAGCTGTTGAAGACTCATGATGGGGATGCGAGGAGGGCGATTGAGGCCTTCATTGCGCCGGCTGTTGGGGCTTGAAGGTGGACTCTACGCTCCGTTATCTGACTTGGGGAATTGGCCTGGCGTTTATCAATTTGAGGTATGCAACTGTGTTATGAATTAATGAACTGATGAGCTTAAATGAGAAAACTGGTATTGCTTCTATCCCAAATTATATATCTAATCCAAAATCTTGTCATGAGTATTCATCTCACCCCCGAGATGGGGAATATTCACAATGCTTTAAAAATCAACCGAAATCTAGGCAACGCTTCATCGGCCCTCCTGGGGCTCCTCTGTCTCCTCATCAATATCTTTCTTCCTCTCGATCCCTTTATCCTCGTAAATCGCCCCCAGCAGGAACCACCCAACTAATGATTCCAGCGCTAAGACCCACCAAACACCGCCGACGAAGTTATATTTAAAGCCCAATCCCAGACCCCACCCCCCAAGCAGAGGTCCGAGGGTACGTGCACCGCTCGTAATGCTCTGGGCGACTCCATGGATAGTTCCAAGAACGGACGCGTCCGTAACAGTATTGTTGACTAAAATGATCGCGGCGGGGAGGGCAAAGGTCCGAGATATGACCTGGATTCCAACGACGGCTGTGAATGCCGGCCACACTAGCCATGGATAGTTGGGGATCAACACGAGGAATGGCATCAATGCATATGCTACGGGCGAAAATGGCAAGAATGTGCGGAAGGATGTTAGAGTTCCCATGCGTGCCTGGACCAGAGGGTAGACGAATATTTGCAGAGGGAGTCCAATGAATCCGATAATGGCAGTGGCCAGTCCAACGCGCGATGAGGGTAAACCAAGACCCCCGCCAAAACGGAAGAAACCTTGCTGGTTTTCTCCAGGAGCCCTCGGGCTAGGGAGGAATATAAATGTCATGGCGTTGAACGCGCTCGTGTGGAATGCGAGTAGAAATTGCACAAGCAAAGTCAAGAGGACGTTCTGTGTCCATATCTCCTTGAATCCCAGACGTTTGTGAGTACGGGCCTGAGCTCGAGCACGAATAGGACTCGAGGGTACCGATCGGTTGGTTACACTTTCGTCGATGTACAGCGAGTCGTCGTCGGGATGATTTACCAAGGGTTGATAGTATCGGAGTTTTCGTCGGCTGAAGATAGCGTTCGAAATTCTCTTTCCCAGCCTGCGGCCCCAATCGCTCTTGTATCTTGCGACTTCATGTGTCTAACCTCCGAGCTTAGCGACACTCCATGGATTACAATACTTTGATTAACATACCTCATCAAGTCCAAAAAATACCGTCAGCACGGAAATGAACATGAATATGGCACTGATCAGGTTCGGAAGAGCGAACGGCCAGCGTTGCATCCACCACACCCCATCTTCACCTCCGAATACCGACCCCGGACCGAACAGATGTGGGTAGTTCTTGATCGGGTCGGCCAAGGTCCCGCCAAGAATGGGCCCGATGATAACGCCGATATTAAAGCACATCGGCAACAGAAGAAATGCCCGGGATTGATACCTAGGTTTAGCTGGTTAAAAAAAAAAGTTCCTTTAAACCATTGCGATTCTCTTTATTGTAGGGGGAAAAAAAAACAGAAGGAAAAGGGGTAGTACTCACTTCTTCTCCTCAATAATCTCCGAGATCATCGTCCTCATCACCCCAACATTACTATTCAGCGCTCCACCAAACGTCCGAAACACCGCCGCGACCGCAAAGGACCGCGAAAACCCAAATCCAAGACATGATATAAACGTCCCCAGCTGCCCGATCAGAAGGACTCTCTTTCGACCCATCCATTCCGCATCAGCGAGCCTTCCCCAAAAAACCGCAGTTACGAATTGCGCGGCAGTAAAACTACCCTGCAAGATACCCGCCTGAGTAGAGATCGTTGAATCAGGCAGCGACGGATCAAACGACTTGAGCTGGTAAAACAGATACGCTTGCAGAGAGGTCTGTGTGAGAGGCTCCGAGAGACGTGCAATGGTCAGGATAGCGAGCTGGCTTTTCTTAGGGAGGGAAAACCATGTCACTTGTTTCTCGTCGCTGGGGGGTTCAAGGGGATCATCTTCGTCGCCATAGGTGCTGCTCCCGTTGCTGTCGAGCGATAATCGTCGGTCGGTGATCTCGGGTGAGGGCTCGAGGAGGCGCAGTGGGGGTGAATCGTCGTCGTGGTCGCTGCGATCACACTCTTGACGCAGTTGGGGGAAATCGAATAATCCTGGGCTGTTGCGCAAAGGAGGAGTGGCGCTCGGGGCCTCAGCTGACGAACTATGATCTACATGGTGGGCGCGGCGAGAGTGGTTGTCATGTTGTTGGCGGGAGCCCATCAATACTTGGATATCGCCGTGTGAATGAGTGTATCTCTGACAATTAAAGCAGAGAATAGTTGGCAAAGGGAAAAGAGGAGAGAAAAAGGTGGAGAAGAGAGAGTCGTAGAATTGAGAATAATAATAATAATAATAATCATCGGGGTGGCGGCAACAGGAACCGAACTAAAAGCAGGCGAAGGAAAGCAAAGTCTGGGTTGGCTGGAGGAAGTTCTGGTTAACCTTGAAAGCGTGACGGAGTTCCCGTTTGGGTCAGGGACGCTATGCCGGTTCGGGTCGATCGGGATCAGCAATGGAACTGGCCTGGCGGAGCGAACCAGTCATAGCCCGAAGGTATTCTGACTGTAAAGCAAGGAGGAGAAAAAGCAAATCCAGGTTTGATACGTAATGATAAGAGAAATAATCAATTGATGTGCATGGCTGGACTGGCCGATGGTGTTACATGGGAACATAGTGACGCCATCGCACGCAGGAACTAGATCCAAAGCCCAAGTAAATAAATCCCAATCCATATCAACAATGACAGCAGTACGAGTAGTGAGCAACCATAACTCCTTCCAGACAGTAAAACCAATCAAACAAGGATAGAAACCAATGCTCTCGGTTAAACAACAAGACTCATGAACACAAATTTCACACGGGAAAAAAAGAAGTAGAAAAATATCGCTTAGTTCTGTCGACTACCACCAGTCATCTCTATCGTGCTCTCGATCCCTTCCCATGGCAGTTCCTCATCCTCCTCCTCCATGTCGTAATCGATGTTCTTGACGGAGGATTTATCCGTTGTCGCCGTCACATCTGCGCCTCGCTCCACACCCGTATCAATTCCAATTGATTGCAGAGTTACCTCCATCTCGTGCTCAGTCATCTCGTGTCCGCTGTGCTTCTGGCCTTCGAGAACATCGTAGAGAGCGTAAATCTGATCGGCTTTCATATCAATGTCCTTCAACAATTTCTCAATCTTCTCCCCGAGAGTTTTCCTCTGGCGCTTGTTGAGCGATGCATCCAACTTGTTGTATGCACTTTGGAAGGTGACAAGCTGTATCTTCAAGTGAGATAGCTCGTCTTCCAATGCCTTAAGAACCGTAGCAAGAGCGACAGCTGGAGGTTGGGCAGGGCGCAAAGTAGGATCCTCATTGTATACGGACGGCTCGGGCATTCTTTCCGAAACGGGGATCGGCTTGGGAATCTTCACGCTCTCTCGAGTGTGGTCACATGCGTCGCCCGGGATGGATCGTTTGCACACCGTGCAGTTCTTGCCATTATGTTGCGTGGCGCGGTCCAAGGCTCGCTGTGCGGTCTCGGGCATCTTGCTCAGATTGTCGGCCAAGTCAATGTGCTTGAGTGTGATGTCTGGAAGAATGAAGGCAGATGTCATCTCCTCCGCGATTCGACGCCGGCGACGCTGGGCCACTGGGGTGACTGAATGGTCTGAGTGTCGCCTGGGGCGTTCGATGGGCACTGACAGACTACTCTCCGCTTCGGCAACACTGACTCGAGAAGTAGTAGTCAGATCTCCCAAGGCAGAAGCAGGCCTAGTCATCAGCCCCTTGGTGTCTTTCAAAGAGGACTTTCGGGGAGCAGGCTTCAGCGCACTCTGGCGGGTAATATTATCGGTCTCGATGGTATTGGAATCAAGAAGAGGGTTCGATTGCCGGCGTTTCCGGGCCAGTCGTTCTTCCTCCAGTGTCTTCCGCAGTTGAGCAATCTCACGTTCGTCGATGAAGCTCAGTAAAGTCAGGTCCTGGTCGGTACCAGATGATTTCCGGGTGTTTCCTGTCGCCTCGGCAGTTGATTCAAGGGGCACAGTAATGTCAACCTCTTCCACAATGACTCGCTTGACACGCTGTTTGCCGGTATTTGGCTGCTTCTTGACTTGCGCACTGTTGATCCGCGATCGGGTGCCCGATCTCTCTTTCTTTGAACTAGAAGATTCCCTAACACGAGGCAAGTCAATCGAAAAGAGCGCTTCCTCTGCCCGCTCCTTCTCGAGACGCGAAATCTCCTTGTCAACCTGACTAGAAATCTTAGCACGAGAGTCCTCCCGGCGGACAGACTTGGATCTCGAGCGTGCGCTCTTAGTAGTGACTTCTTTGCTAGTGCTGCGCCTTGTGTCAAGCTGGCTATCTTCGGCACTAGCTTCGGTTTCAGTAGTTTGCCTAGACAGAAGGGTATCCTCGCGGTCCTTCGCAGCAGAAGGGAGCAGCTTTGCAAACTGGGCCTTTAACTCTATGATCTCCTGTCGCAAGTTCTCGTTTTCACTCTTTAGGTCTTGAGACTCAAGGTAAGCGACCCCGAGCTGAGAAACTGCCATGTCCCGCTCACGATTGAGCTTTTTCAACGCCGCCTCTTGTATATCCGCTTTCCGTTCAAGAAGATCCACCTTATTTTGCAAACCCAAGTTGGTAGCTTCTAGTTCTGGAAAGAGTGTTAGCTCAAAACAAACAACTTGCTCTGCATTCTACTCACTCTGATTTTCATTCGCAAGACGATCTCTCTTGTACTCATCCTGGTCGGACTCGTAGTATTTGCTTCGGCTTCCCTTCTCCTTCTGTCGAGTTTTTCCAGATTTCAACAAACTATTCTCTTGCTTCATGTCTTCAATCTTCCTTTCAGCATCAGCTTTAGCTCTCTCCAGCTCAGAAACCTTATCCTGGAGAAGTCGTAGTGACACAAAGAGAGCTTTCTCATCCTCTGGGATTGGGATGGCATCAAGGGGCATATGCTCGCGGGTAAGAGATGCATCGGTAGCATCGTGCGGGGGGGAGACAAATCGCGTTGTGCGCGTTCGGCTTTGTTTTGTATACACGGGCGTGCCATCTTCATAGACGCCTGAGACTAACTCCGACAGGTTAGGTAAGTCTGGAAGGAGGAAAGACTGCTGCGTTCCTGTGTCGCCCGCTGGATTAGCGGCAGCACGGCTCTTTGCTCGACGGATTTCCCTCGCATAGGCGTCCTGTGAAGCTCTCTCGACAGCATCGGCGATCTGGTGTGAGAGATTCACGTTTCCAAAACGCGTTGATCGTGAGGTATTGGCAGCCACCGGGGGCCGCTCATCCTCAAGAACAGAGCCCTCGTAAGTATCACGGACCTTGGCGTGCATCTCGGAGAGTGTCCGTCGCTGATCCTTGCGGGCAGACTTGGAAGGAGGGTTGGGATCGAGGTTCTCTTTGTGGGCGGCAAGACTTGCACGTCGTAGCTGTGCGTCTTTGCGGAGGTTTTCGCTAACTGCTCGCTTGGGAGTGTGACGCATGATTGGTTTCTGAGGGGTATTGGAGGTAGGATAATCGAGTCGAACAGCGGGAGATGAGGATCGAATGCTATTCTCAATGCTCATGTAAGAGTTTCGCGAGTCGTCCAAACGGCGCGCAGGATTCGAAGGTCCGCGTCCAGCCTCAATCGAAATATCATTATCATCAAGATCGTTATCTCCATCTTCCTCCGAGGTTCCAATCGGTGAGAAGTTCGGCAGGTATTGTTCGAATGTAGAGGTATTGAAGACGTAATCCGGTTCTTCCTCTACTTGCTCAAGACGTTGCTTTCTGGAGGCGTTTTTCATTGTAGGGAGCTTGGGGCTATCGTCAAATTCTCTCGTAGATGCGATCGCTTCGTGTTCTGGGTCGAAGTCCGAACCGAAGGACGCGAAGCTGTTGGCGGTATGTTCTCGCGACATGGTGTAGACAGACGCGAATTGGTACTTAAGGAAGAATAGGACAAGTTATCGGCAATTACCGTGTTCACTACCTGATTTACCACCACCCTCTCGCTCCGGGGGGTGTCTGATGTGGTGTTGTTTGGGTGGACAAAACAGAGGGAATGTTTAGACGGGAGCGCGTCAGAGAAGCCCACGACTTCCCGGCCGGCAACAGGAAACCACAATGGGACGTGGCACGAGCAGGACAGCCAAGTCGGAATGAATTAAAGAATGCAGCGTGTGGTCGGAGATGGCTCACTCATACGTCTGCACGACTGCTTTGGAGGGGAATTTCAATGAGAAGCGTCAAATTCTCGGCATGATTTGAAGAATAATAATGGGGAGGCTGGGTTTCGGTTGTTGGGTTTGAACTTTGGGGAACATTTGGCTGGCTCCGCTTTGTTTACTCGGGGCTCCCTTTGGGTTTAGCCTACTCCGAGTGCCAAGCGCCAACCCAACTATACAACAGCATCTCTACAATTCTCCGTGCATAAACAAGAGAGCGCTTAGATGTTGGCGATTAATAGGTCTTGGATATTGATCTTCTAAAGCTGGCGCGTAGTTGGATACTTGTTAAACATAATAGAGGGGAGATATCAAGGCTAGCTGGTAAACATGGACATGTGACACAAAATCCGCACAACTCCGTGATCTCATGCTGCACTTTGTGTGCTCAAGTTTATAAAACAGGCAAAAGTCACTATCAGGAGGAAAATAGAGGAAATAAACCATGATAAACTAGCTCCCCCACCTACCTTTGTCTTGTCTTTCAGCAAGCTTTCTGGTAACACAACCATCATGGCAAGTGTAACCAGCTCGCTCAAAGGCATGCAAACTGACCCCAGAAAAGGATAAACCAACTTTAGAAAGCTTGCCAGTCGAGCTGCGCATGCAAATCCTATTTCATTTATCCGATCTCCATTCTCTTCGCTCAATAGTGTACTCATCACCGGCCTACCATCAAACGTATCTCCTGGTCCGACATGAGGCTCTTCGGAATGTTTTGCTCGCACAGTACGACGGACTCGTGGGGATTGTCGAAGCAATAGCTGCTGTTCGCTCCGAGGGGCTTCACAGTAGTATAGCGTCAAATCGAGAAAAGATCATTGTCCTCTTCAATGGCAGACGCCGGAGTCAAGAAATCCGCAACTTAAAATCCCTGTCAGGAACATCAGCTCCTCTTCCCGATGAGCCGACGGATATCAACGAAATTCTTGGACTATTTAAGCTGCAACATATTGCAGTATTTCTCCTAGACGATTACTGCCAGACCGCATTATGTCCACCGTGGATGGACCCCGAGAAATGGAACAACGAGATCTTCCCTCTGAAGCTCTCAAGGACTGAGAAAACACGGTACTTCCGGGCGTTCTACCGGCTCCAGACATATTGCAAAATTTTTGGCCCCGGCGAGAATCTTGTGGACAGTCATGATTCGAAGCCCTATCTCCAGTGGGACAAAACTTTTGGTCAGGAGGAGGCGTGGCGAATATGTTTTGGCTCACTGTCGCCTTGGGAGGTTGAAGAATTTGGCTGCATCTAGCAACATGTCCATGACAGAAATCGCGATATCTATCACGAAATTGCCCAGGACCTGCTACAATATGGCGGTGGCCCGATAAGTGATCTCCCAGAACATTCGAGTGCCCCTCCAAGTTGTTCAACACTTGACTGCGATGATCTTTCCGCCAGGGAGCTGAGCATTCGGGAAACCCTGGCCTCTATTGGCCCAACGTTTCTCTATAAACTTCTAAAAGAGAATGATTACATGGCTCGACGCAATATCGTGCTTGCTAATGGGGTGACTAGCCATTATTCTTACCCTAATTTCTCTCCACGATTGGCTGATGAGCAATTGCCCCTGCTTTACCCCGCGGATCGCTTCAATTTTGGTCTGGATGTCGATGGACTTAAAGCCTTTCTGGCCACTCTGCCGGATACAGAACGACCTAATATAGCCTGGGAAGGGACCTGGCTCGAAGGAATCACGGATGCATGGAGTAATATCTACGACGATATGTACGAGGCCGGTCATACTGGGTGGCGTTGGAAATGGGCGTACGCTATCTGGGAGAATGAAAGGTTGCTTGAGTGGAATGCACCGATGACTTTCCTCTCGACAAATGATCCTCCGCCGTAGTTTCTACACGTCTTCCTCGGTGCCTCCTGGCGAGGTAATCGCAGCACAACGACGGGAATCAAATTCACACATTAGGATAGAATTCTAGAACCAATAATGACCATTACCAAGCAGGAATCCTAGCCACCTAACTAACCCCATAATAAAGATCCATCGACTACTGGTTTATCTCTGTCAAATGACAATAAATGTCCAAGAAATCGCAAGTATTTATTTCACATTTACAGCTCTAGATAATGCTGTCAGCGTACTATGAATCTGGATAATAGTCATTTGCAAAGAAAACAGCCTCCTGTCACAGAGCCAGAAGAACCTGTCACTCCATAAACCCGAGGCACGAAAAAGAAAAGAAAGCCTTTCAACTGATTGAGACAAAAAAAAAAGCATTTCAGAATTAGCTCTTCTAATTAACTACTATTCTGAATTTCGTATATATGTGCAACTGAGCCCAGTGCCCTCCCTTTTTACACGTCCAACGTCCATATCGAAGAATATTGAAAAGAAAAAAAGGGACCTCCAAAAACACCCAATGTGATGGCCGTCCTGAACGCCTTGCTTGTTAACCCTAACGCAAACCCAGGAAATGAGATAGAATGAATCCACAGAAGCCAAAGATTACAAGGGGGGGGGGAAGATAAATATAATGAGGAAAATTCTGGGGGGTCGTAAGAGGTCATGCTCGTAATGGATGCTGAAAAATGCAGGCAGGAAAAGGAGATTAAGAAACGGGTTAGATGACTATTTGCTATGTCGGTGACGAGACTGTTGTCGTACTACTATGCGTGTTTGAAGGAGTTTCGGCCGGCTGTTGCGGCAATTCCTGTGAGTGGGGATTCGTGGGTGTAGTTGGAGTGTTGCTAATAGGGCTAGCGACATCTATTGTGATTGTAGGTAGGGGAGTGAGGTCACGCAGTCGAGGCACTTCACCGTTAGCGCCAGCCGTTGCAGGCTCGTAGGGAGGCGCTTCTCCCCAGTCCAAGTGATCGTATTCCGGGGGAGGAATAGCCTGGGCACCGACGTCACTGTCATCGTGACCGGCATTCGAAATAGCTATTGAGGGGTTGGAAGTATCGTGTGAATTCACAGGAGTCAAGCTCTCCTGATCGGAATTGCCCGTCACGAGGGATAGAGTGGAGGAGAAAGATTCACCCCGAGAATGCACACTTATAAGCCCAGACGAACGATCCGGACCATCGCCACTCATGTCAGCGGCGTTTGGTAAGAGGGGTCGAGAATCCGAGTCGCGCGACCTCTCTCGAACACGGGTGCCATCGTGTCGAACATAGCCTAGCTCCGCGTAGCTGACGCTCGAGATCCGCCGTTCACGCCCACGACTCTGGTGCTCTGCTAGTGCGAGAGCTACCGAGTTATTTGCATTGGTGCCATTCGTGGACGAACGACTCCTTGCGCGGGATCTGCCCTCCGCACGAAGTTCTTCTAGTCTGATGACGTCGCCGCGTTCGCGCGCTTCACGACGTTCCTGGCGTCGTGCCTCACGCTCGGCTATCTCCTGCCGCCGCTGAAGACGGATCTGGTACAGCCCTTCCATCAGTTCTTCCCGGCGGTTCTCCTCTTCCTCGGCCGTTTCGGGGAATTCGACCACGACGTCCATCCCTCCCCGTTCTCCCTCACGCGCGATGACTTGCTCCGTCGGTTTCGGGGTGTACGAGTAAGGCGGGAGTGTGATGACGGAGCGGACCGAGGTGTCGCGACGCACAGCGTTGGTCGTATTCATCTGTGAACCGACCGCAGCGGGCTGCCCACCGAAGGGGTTTCCATCCTGGTGCATTGATGATCCATCCGAGACTTGGCCATAGGAGGCCCCAACATTCCACCGTTTCCATTTTTCTTTCAGATATTTCCCAGGAATATACTTCGGGCGGCAATTTAATCGTCGGAGGGTACGCAATGTGAAGTAGACCATCACAATGAATACTATGAAGGCGATAAGGCAGGACGCAAGCTGTAACCAGATTCCACCACTTCGTTAGCTCCAGATCTGGTAGGGGGAAAGCGCCTAAACCCATCACAGGTGTAACTCACGATAATAAAGACAGTATTTGTGCCTCCATCTTTATCATTGCCCTGGTTGTCATTATTATTATTGCTGCGGGAGTCAGAGCTGTTTTGATGAGTCTGACGGGAGTCCAGCTGTCGGTATTGAGGCGGGATCAGCATGGTGGAGGGGGGGATCGATGAAGGGTGAGGTGAGAGAAAGAGGGAGCAAGAGCCCAGAATGTCCTTAATTCGAGATCATGTAGGACTATCAGAGGTATGACTCTCTATCAACGCGATAGTTCCGGGGACTGTTGCTCTGTTGACTACTGGGTAGGTATGTTCGGCTGAGGAAGAAAAGGGTTGGAAAAAAAGAATATGGCGGGCCTGTTTGGTTGGAAACGGGAATGGCGGACGAGGTATCCAAATCGAGCAACAGAGAGGCTGGTCCAGGCGTGGGCCAAGACTTAATCTGACGTTCAACGGCAAGTCACGAATAAATTGCAGATTTCAGGAATAGAATATTGATCAGCAAGGATTACCGAGGAAATTGCGATGAAAGGTGTAAGGCAGGATGATTTTAATTTACCATTCAAGCTGGACAGGGGGCCAACAAGACAACATCATCGTGAAAGGCACCGGCGCCAGGCGTCCAGCCAAGTCAAGAACGAGGATACAGCAGACTAACTTCCAACCAAGTTACGGAGTACTACGAGTTAACTAAATCGACCACTTTCCCCCCATGAATTCTTGATCCAACCAAGAAAGTCATCTTTGCTGATCTGCAGCGTCGAGCGGTGGCTGGATTGCTGCCAGGAAGGCTGGTGCACGCGTTCCTTTCCCACTTTTTTCTCTTCTTCTTCCTTCTTCTTCTTCTCCTTCTTCTTCTTTTGCCTGGGCTGAGAAAATTAATATCTGAAAGGGTTTTATGCCTAGTTTTCCGTTAATTAGTATTGTTTATCTGTGGAGTTTAAGGATCAAGATCTGGGTACTTGAGTATTTTTAGAACACCCAGTTGGCGATGTGTTTATGGATTAGCCTCCGCTAGTAAGGCCTTCCTCGGCAGCTTTTATGATCATTGACAGTGCAGCTTACTCCATCTCCGCATAACTTCATAACTCCGCGATGATCCAATGATGACATGGTCCACTCCGGAACTGACCTCCACTCACTACTGTATGCAGTGCATCTCAACATCTAGGTAAATCTCCGACTCACCCAAAGTGCTCTTCTACCACCATCCATACCCTGGATCCTATTATCTTGGATGGAACCATCTACCATCCTTTAGCCCCCTCATTACGCACCTTCCCTGAAAACCAACCACCCGGAGTTAAATCGGGGATAAAAAAAACAATATATAACTACACTTCCCATCCCATCGCACCAAAAACTCTTTCATCAACTTAGTCAATACAACTTCTATCTTTTTTCTTAACATAGCTCACTTCTCCCCCTCGACACTTCCCTAAAGAATAAAGAATAGAAACAATGTCCTGCCCCGACTGTTTCACCGGCCACGCCCACGACGGCAATCCCAAAGGCCAAGTTACGACCATCCACGGCCTGCAAACCTACGTCGCCGAGCCAGCCTCAGGCGACACTGTTCGTGGCATCGTGGTTATCATCCCAGATGCCTTTGGGTGGGATTTCATCAATAATCGTCTTCTGGCGGATACATATGCCGAGAAGGGGAAGTATAAGGTTTACTTGCCGGATTTTATGCATGGTACGGTAACTCCCCCCCCTTAAAAGAACTGAATTCAAGTGTAGCGACGGGGGGGGTTTCTGAAATACGAAATAATATTACGATACTTATTTTTTGTACCTAGGACATGCCTTCCCGGCTTGGGCGCTGTACACTATCCGTTCTGTCACCAAACTGAATACTGTTTGGGATTTCTTGGCTAAGCCGTAGGTTCTCCTGGTTTATGGTTTGGGAGATGAGGGCGAAAAAAAGGAGGAAAAAGATTCTCAGATTAAGAGACTCTTCATGGACGACAAGTCAACCAGCTAACAACCTGGCCCTTCATCTTTACGCCAAAATAGGTACCAGATAGCCTGTCTCATATACTCAATGGCCCCGTTCGTTTACTACAACCGCATCGGCAAATCCTGGCCTACCGTCGAGTCGTTCTTCTTCGCCCTCCGCCAAAACGAAGGCGCGCAGCTCCCTATCGGTGCTGCCGGGTTTTGCTGGGGCGGCAAGCACACCCTGACCCTCGCGAGTGAGATAGGGGCCAACGGCAAGGCATTGATCAATGCCGGGTTCACGGGCCATCCTAGTATGTTAAAGATCCCAGAGGATATCGAGAAGATTAAGATCCCCGTCTCCTTTGCGCTGGGTGATCTAGACAGTGCCCTCCCGCCACCCCAGATTGAGCAGGTCCAGAAGACCATGGAGGGTAAGGAAGGCGAGGTGAAGGTGTATCTTGGGGCTGGGCATGGATTCTGCGTGAGAGCCGATCTAACGGTTGATAATGTGGAAAAACAGGCCGTTGAAGCAGAGGAGCAGGCGTTGGACTTTTTCAATCGTCAATTTGCGAAGGTTTCGTTCGAATAACTTGGATAACATTAATGTCTAATTTACTTTATCATGGTTTGTTCTTATCGGACTTCATCTGCGGTCTGCTCTCTGACAAGGTCCTTCAACCTCCCATTTGGCTTTCTGAGTAGTGTTTCATATGACCCATTTTCGATAACGCTACCCTGTTCCAAGACCATGATGTTGTCTGCGATCTTCATCATCTCCTTCGCGTGAGTGATGATGAGTACAGTAAGCCCCAATTGAGATGCGACTAGGCTTTGCACGGTTTCCTTAACTTTCCCCGCACTAGCTAGGTCAAGACTCGAAGTCGCTTCATCTAGAATTAAGATCTGCGGCTGCCTCGCCAAAGCCCGGGCAATCATTAAGCGCTGCGCTTGTCCACCAGAGATGCCGACGCCTCCGTCACCAATAAGCGTGAAATATCCTCTGGGAAGTGACTCGATGAATTCATCAATGACTGCTGCCTTTGCTGCAGTACGTACGTTGTGCAGGGTACTCAACGGAGACTCGGTTTCCAGCCCGTAAGCAATGTTCGCGTAAACCGACCCGGGGAAGATGGACGGTTGCTGAGATACTATAGACACCAGAGACCGGAGTGAGGGCTTGTGCAGATCTCGAATATCAATGCCTCCTAGGAAGATAGTCGAGGGTGGCGCCTCGTAAAGTGACAAAAGCAATGATGCTATGGTCGATTTCCCCGAGCCGGACAGGCCCACAAGAGCTGTGCATGACCCCTCTGGGATATTGAGGGATATATTTCTCAAAGCAAGGGCATCTGGACGGGATGGGTATCTGAAGTTCAACCCGGTGATTTTCACTGGAGCGGCTCTCGTAACGCCTAAACTTCCGAAATGCTCGTGCGAGGCACGTTCAGGGAGATTGGCGAGGCGCAAAAGCTGGCTAGCCATTTCCCGGGAAGTGCTGATTTGGGGGACTATGCTGAGTTAGCTATGCTGTCTGGGAGTGTGCACGGAGGCAAATACTCACTGCAGGACACAACGGAGCTTGCGTAGCCAATGCTGAAGAGGAGAACTGAGAATACCGTCATGACGTTTTGAACCGTGGACACTCCGGATGACACCAGAGTGGCCCCATAGTAGAATATAAGTGCTGTATGGGCCTGTAAGCATTGGCCAGGAATCGGGAGGAAGTAGACATAACTCACCACTAACAAATATAATCGTGCACTCACCGAGACCAAAGAGCAGCCCTACATATGCAGCTTTCCGTATCCCCATCGCCATACACCTCAATGTAGCCCTGAGAAACTTTCGATGAAAGTACGGCTCGAGCGTCAAAACCCTTACTGTACGTATCTCTGCAAAGGTCTCCACAAAGATGCTGGACATGGCTGTTCTGGCCTCGAGGCATCTTCGGTCCCATACTCCGCTAGTCTTTTCGAATCCTCTCATGATAGCATAAATAACAGGGCCGCAAGCCAGTGCGACCAAGGTTAGTCTCCAGCAAACAACTACACTCCAGATGATAGCTAGAAGAGTAACGAAGACGGCGATGAGGATGAAACCACCAAATCGCCCAACAAGACTCCGTACTTCTTCTCCACTCTCGTAGAGACAGGTACTGAGATGAGTAGGGCTGTTCCGTTCGTCAGAAAACCATGCTCGATCCTGGTCTAGAATTCGTTGGAACGCCCTTTTTCGCAGGCGATCTACCCATGCCTGGCCGCACAATTCCAGCAAAAAGTACATGGAGAAGGAGACGCATGCATCGCACACCGCAACCCCCAGCACAGATAAAGCCCATTGCATACCATTGGAGCCATTGTCGTAGAAGCTTTCGAGTAGACGTGATAGAAAGTAGGAAAACAAGGGGGTTGCGGTCGAATGAGCCAATGCACAGAATGACCCAAGAAGTAGGAGCAATCTTTGCTTAGGGGCAAGGCTTGGTATCAGGGTTCGCATTGCTCGGGGGAGCGGAGTATGATGATTCTTCGATAATTGGTCGTGGTCTTTGTTTCTCTTGCTCCAATGCTTGACTAAATGTTGGCTATCTGATTTCTTGGATTGGTCATCCTGGAATTGTTGAAAATTCCTAGATGAGTCCTTGGTCCGGACATAGCTAAGGTCGTTCATAGGAATATCGGATAGGGCAGAAGAGTAGAGTGCCGTTGGTGATCTCATATAACTATCTCTGAACAGCATACCTGTACGTTTACCGTAATCATTGTCAAGGAAAGCCGTTGACAGCGTAGTCGATAGTGGTTCATCCACCCCGGGAAGATCCTCGTCGTTTTCACTACCCGTAGCCTCGCTGGATATATTATTGATACTCATGTAGGATTTTCTCCCATTTATTTGATCAACTTTAAGCTCATAGCTATACCCAGCTTGAGTGACCGAGCCCTTGTCGAGGACGTACACGAAATCATCATCCCTGATCTGAGACAAGTCGTGAGTTATAATGATGGTTGTTTTCCCCTGACGCCATTCTCGAACCGCGTTCATCACTGCCACGCAGTTTTTACCATCCAGGGCACTGGTAGGCTCATCCATAATCAGGATCGGCGTGTCTCGCAGTCGTGCTCTTGCAATTGCAACTCTCTGTCTCTGTCCACCACTGAGAAAATTGCCTCCATCACCAACACATGTTTCGATCCCATCAGGTAGATTGTCAATTGTGCTTTGGAGAATTGCTAGGTCAATACAGCTCAAGACATCGGGCTTTCGAATATCTTCGTAGTCACGGCAGCCGAAAGCGATATTTTTCAAAATCGATTCGTTGAAGAGAACACTTCGTTGCTCAACGAGTGTGATATTATTTCGAATCCAGCTAGTGCTCAGAGTCTGTATGGGGGTACCGTCAATGTATATTTCTCCAGAAGTTGGTAAATAGAATCGCGCGAACAGCTGCCCGAGTGTGCTTTTGCCGGAACCACTTTCACCAATAACAAAGGTGGTTGATCCAGCCGGAAAGAAGAAGCTTGTCGAATCCAGAATCTGCCTGTTTGGTTGAGATGAGTAGGAGAAAGATACCTGGGATAACCTAGGTTAGAAATACATTCAGTATTTGTGGGAACATTGTATAACTTACATTGGCGACTTCAATGTCGCCTTCGCAATGCATTGGATAAAGGGCTCCCTGCATTTCTTTCGAGGCATTGTCGTTCCTCCGGTCTTTCAGAATCTGTTGCAAAGCAGACACGGCAACTTTGCCCTTTTCCAGTACAATCACCTGAGGTAGCAAAAGCTCGATAGACTGGGCAGCTGATGAACAGGCCCAAAAGGTCCTCAATACATCTCCAGAGGACAGTCGTCCCGAGTTCACTAGCGTGCTACCATACCAAAACCCTTGAACAAACATACTGAACATCACAAACCGTGAAAGAGCTATCTGAAGCGAGCTTAACCGCGCTTGTCGAAGATAATGAGATGCCGCTTTGTCGATTCTCGTGACGAAATTCCGAAGCTCAAAATCCTGTGCATTAGAACACTTCACGGTGTCTATCGAGGCAGCAGCATTAGTGACAACCTTTGACGCACGTTTCAGTTCAGACTTTTGCTCCTCGATTCTTGGGCCCATTTTGGACGAGAGGAATGATGCTATGACTGAAAAGACAGGGATTGCTGCAAGAATAACCAGTGAGAGATTCCAAGACGTGTAAAACGCGAGCCCGAGTGAGGCGAGTGTTCGGAAGGAGTATTGCAAAACAAGTCCCAGTGGGTGTGAGGTAGCCATCTGTAATTCCTGAACCTGACTGCAGGCATCTCGTTAGTCTGAGTAGATAGCATGAGCCTGGTCAAGCTTACGATTGCAGGCATGACAGGAAAGTCCGCGCGCCATCTTCTTGTGCCTCGAACCATTGCTGGTCCTTTCTCAATAGGTCTTCGAAAAGCTTATTGCGGACATTCGCAGCCTGGAGTTCACCAAAAATCACAAAAAGAATGAAATACAGCCCACTGCAAATCCAACCAGCAACACCTAACCCAAAAAGCCCAAGACAAAACGTGGATACTTTCTGGATGAGAGCTTGGCCAGAAATTTCCTCACCCCCAAGCCTTGTGAAAGCATTGAATATGTTACCAAGCAGAATAGAAAAAGCAGGAGTGGTCAGCCCGGCAAGTAGAGCAAAGGCGATTCCTAGTCCTAGAGTTGGAATGTTTTTGCCTGTCGTAAAATCGAACAGTGACATCCAAGCCGGGCGTGGCAAGCGACAGGAGAGAATCGCCATAACTGTCTTTTCGCCTGTAGCCCATGGTAAGTCTTTTCTCAACACTGGGTCTCTTGAAAGGTTTTGAGGGGATGAATAGGTGGGGGCGAGTGATAACAAGCTGAACCGCCTTCAAAGAAAACAGGCAGTGAAAGAAGTATGCATGAGGCACGCGGCAAAAATAAAAAGCCTGGGTAACCTAAGCACTGCAGCTTGGCCTTAGGCTGGGCTTGAACATAAAGAGACACAGGGATATTTCTTTCTCAATTCGCCTCCGTTATCCCAATGCGGTAATATTGAAGAGGCATTTCAGACAAAGAAGTGAATGGCTGACAGCCAGTATTGTTCTGCAGTCTACAATGAGGGTAGCCACGTGCTGACATTTCATTCGCCATTAAATTCCAATCAAGTAGAAATCCAGAATCCGCCTACTGCTTATATACATGTTTTGACTCTGGAAACTCGCCTCGGAAAGACGCATGGATTACCCCTTCGGAAATGCATAAATGGGCCGCCAATCTCAACATACAGTATGACTATGAGCTGAGTTTCGAGCAGCACAGTATAAATCTGCATGAATTTGTTATACTGGAAATGTTGAGGACGATATATCTCTAAAATCCCGGTATAAAATCTTGCGATTCCTTTGCGCTAGCGATCGATCCGATCGGTTCGGGGATGGGTGTGTAACTCGGGGGATTTATGCGTTCGACTTCTTTGCTTGCGCCTGCTCGTAGACCCAATCATTCAGACCGGCTCGGTTTCTATAGAAAGAGATCATCAGCATTTGAAAGCGAATGCATCACATTGCGACAATACTCACCTTGCGATTTCAATAGCGTAGAACTGCATGCGCATGGCTGGGTACGTTCGTCAGCCCACCAATCCGTATAAAGTAGAGTCCAATCCCGGCCCGAAACTCACCAAAAATCGTGTTGTCTCTCTCATATTCCGTCTGGGGGTTTGTGCGGAGCATCGTTCCAAAATTGAAGTCGGTGATCTTTTTCTCGTATTGGGCGATCCATTTGCGCCACTTTTCCTTACCCTCCTTGCTCTTCATAGAATCCTCATCGATTGTCGCGGCGGGATCAAAGTCGGGGAATTCCTCCTTAAAATGCTCGTAGATTTCGTCGTCCATTTTCGTCAATCGAAGATCGGAGCCGCGCACTTTCTCGAGAATCGACCAGTATGTCATTAGGTGTTCCACGGCTGCGAAACGTCAGGGAAAGAAATCTATAAATTAGTAGATAGATCACGAACTCTTCACAGCAAACTGCTTCTCCATCTGATTCGTTTGTTAGTTGGGCATTCACCTTCAAGTCGCTTCTATAGTTAGCGTAGGAGAGGGAACTTACATCCTCCAGGTTCTCCGCCTGCTCGGGGTCAAATGGCTTAGACATTTTTGCGTCTTATCTATGAGATTGCAATAGAAAAAAAAATCTAGTGTAAAGGGTTGTAGAAAGGGTTAGAAGAGGGCAACGAAGTGTGTCAATTTAAATTTGAGAGTGAAATATAGCCCCGCGATGCTTTTTTTTTGCCAAGAATTTTCGCCGCCCTGAAGCCCCGCTACACCACAATGTACGTCATCGGGTGAGTCCTTCCTCCAATACAGCTAAATTATACACACGTCTTTTTTTCAAATTCTGTTATGGAAATTGGAATCACTCATTGAGGAATATACATATGAGCAGGCTTGAACCCTCTACTACTTTGATCGGACTTCTGGTGATTTCTAGAAGGGTTACTAATCAAACGAAATGCTTCCATGGGAATCCATATACAAATTCGGAAGCAGAAACAGACACTAGGTATAACCAAATGTCCACGCTAATGCTTAGGGTAAAACGCAGTCCAGTATATCAATCACTATCATCGGAGTCTGGAAGCTCCTGGAATCGCCCTTCGCGAAGAGCCTGTGTTACAGGGTTCTCCACGCTAAGAATGCCATTTGCCTTGGCCCTGTTGATATAATAGAATTAGTTTGGATTTCTTCAAGCTGGAAAGATATATAATGGTACCTCTCGAAAAGCACGAAGAGCCTCTCCGCTTCCCTCTCTTTCTCCTCCCTGGTCATAGGCGGTCCAGTGTCCTGTTTCTCTGCATCCCATCGTTGTCCGGTGATTGGGTTAAGTTCCGGATCTAGCCCTCCAGAGTTCGTGGCAAATGCCTCCCCGGCTGTCTGTGGGATATCTATCCCACGAGATGCAAGTAGCCCAGCAGCAAAACCGTACCCGATGTTCTTTGTCAAGTTCTCGGCATTCTTTCCCGAGAGCACGAACATGAGCTCGGAAATCGCGATCTTTAGGTTCGGATAGGGCATGGTAGAGAGTTTCAACAATTTGGACGAGAGCGTGTCAGACTGTCCAATCGGTCTGCTCCTGTCAGTGTCCTCTGGCAAGAGAAGCCATTGCATATATTTTCGTGGGCCATCCGGTGCTAGCTCATGGATAATGACGAGCGAGTGAAAAAGGGGAATCGCCTTTGTTTCGAGCTCCGCAGGGCTATAGAGAGAAACGGATTGGTCAAGGATGTTGATCAATTTATCGACATTGCAGTTTTGGTTGAAAGTCGGGAACAGAGGGCTGCTTTCAAGCGGGTTGCCTTTTTTGTTTTCAAGATCAAGGGTTGACAGGCAGTTAAGAAGACCGCCAAGCAGGCCATCCAGAGGCTTCGCCGGAATGTTGATACGGCTAATAATTTTGAATATGTGCGGGAGAGATGGCGAAAATGTCGGGGACAGGTCCTCGTAAAGCTTTGACACGTTGAACACGAGTTTCAGAATATCAATCAGAGCCAATTCATCAATTTGCGATAGAGATTTCTTTCCGGATTTTGGAAATTGTTTCGAATGGCGGAGGATTTGCTAGTTTGTTTGGTCAGGAGGTTGAAGCCAGCCTTGCTTGCGATATCCAGGGCCTACCTACGTAGTTGACGTTATCGCTCAAAGAATGATTATTGATCAAATCCTCAAAATCCATTGTAGTGTCGTACGTCGACAGAAACAGGATGCGGCTGATGACCATCTCATCCTCAGAGGAATCACACTGGTTGGACTGTTAGCCTGCACAGAGGTTGCGGGATACAGATATTTCGATTCATACCTTGAGCATTTCAGCTAATCTGCCGCCACGGCCTGTATCTGCGAATATTTGGCGCATGTTTGAATCAAGCAGCAGAGCATTTGCGACACAGCGAAGGGCAGCTCGGCGGACATCCGGGGTATCCCCGTCAACACCATATTTGGAGAGAATCTCCAGTCCCTATTGACAAGTTAAAAACTTCTTTTCACGCTATCTGAAGAACGATGCATACCCTTTTAGAATATATGGGACCGGCATTATCCGGGCTGGTACCATACTGTCTCAGTTGCAAAAGCGTCTGGGTTTTCTCTATGATACGGTTCAAAGTGTTTAGCAAAACAACGCTCCATCTAGGAAGCATTTCACTCACTTACGGGCAGAAGTGAGTAAATTGACTCGCAAATCACGCTCGAGAGAGTCCAAAAGCTTGGCCACTTGACGCAGCTTTTCTGTAGAATGCATATCATTTTTCAGGGTTAATGCGAGTAAAGGACACTGAGGTCAAAAGAGGAATCTATACCTGGACCTTGGAGAGTCTGCGATGCCATGTTTTCTTGCCAAAAATTTCAATCCTCCTTATCCAACTTATTAATACGGTACAATTCTTTCGTCATAGCCCAGTGTCAGCACTGGAATTAAGACCTGGAGTCTGAGGCTCGCAAGGCTATCGCATGCACTAGAAGCCAGGTCTGTGAGGCCGAGGAGAAAGATGCAGATCGATATCTTAGATCAAGAGACGGTGACGCAAGCAGAAAATATGACGAAAGGAAAAGGGTATTTGAAAGTTTACCATGCTCTGTCGAAATCCATCCAGTTTCATTGTTTCAATAATCCTTTGACATTGTAAAAGAACCCCACCGAAGCCAGTCGTCGTCGAAGTCAGCCACTCGGGCATCTCCACCAGCCAGAAGGCTGTGCCTCGCTGCCTCGCTGCCTTGGTCCTGGGTGCCTTGCGGCCTCAGGCATAAAACACGCGCTGGCCACTTTACGCGTGAATTTAGCCACAAGCGCGTCTTTTTAGGTTGCACGGCTTGGCGTGCCCCCAGCTTGACCAGGCGCTTTTGGAGAGACGAAAGGGCTTTCAAGTCTTCCAGCTTGCTCCGGATTTTGATCCACACCATACTGTAGGCTAGGACATGAGCAGTGTGGCCTGAGTTCATCCCCTGGCCGTATCGCGATGGTCCTATCGCCTGTTAAACTCCCTTTTCCTGTCTTCACATCGTGAGAAGAAATATGGTGGAAGTTCTTGGTCCTTTGTCTGCTCGTCCGCCAACTCCACCAAGGACTGCACCCCGTATGCTGTCGGAGGAAGACCAAACTGACGGCTCCCCGGTTGTGCTACAGACCCCGAGGGACTCGCCATTCCTGGCCAACGGGTCCACCGGCGTGCCCTCGAGTCGCCAATCCAAGCGAGTAAACTTCTCGCCATGGACGAACTACATCAAACCTCCAACCTTTACCAATTCCACCACGAAATTGAAAGTCCCTCCCCCTTCGAATGAATGCAAACCTACCAAGTCGATCCTCAAGTCAACCCCCGCGAACGGACCCGTGAATTCTCCGGATACTACAACCTACACACCGGAGACATTTGCAATGCTCTTAGAATCCCTTACCCAGCAATTGGCTGGAGAGTCAACCAGCTCCAGGCTAGATGCATACATGCAATTTCTCGGCGCATTGCGGGCATACGAGGAACTTCCCGGAGAGGAGGAAATTGTGAGCAAACTGGGATTGATCACCCAATTTATCCAACGGGATATTAATAGGGATCTCACAAATGGTGGGCCTATGGATACCAACCTTACTGGCCAAGCCCTGAAGCTATGCGTGTTTCTTCTGTGGCATCCCCAGATCTCTTCACACCTGTCTGACGACTTTCGGGTTTTCCTTGTCGACCATTCCATAAGTTCCCTAGAGGACGTGAAGGTTCCCAAATCCGTTATTACGCACTACATGTCAGTTCTGTCGACGCAGAGGTTCCACCCAAAAATAATGACAACTACAAGAACGATTCACATGCTCACCGTACTGCATGAGCTCACAAATCGGGTGAAAGGAAGCGCAATTGTCGGTCATCGATTGAGCATATATGAGCGGGTGCTTGAGCAATCCAAGTCGACATTTGTCTCTCAGGCGGCATTGTGGATGGACCATCTTATCTCTGGCTTGCTTCATCATTTTAAGGAAATCAGAGCGAAGGCGCTCTACGTGGGACTTCAATCCTATCTGGCAGCTGGCCCAAATCCCACCCCATCTAAAGTTATTCGGGACATCTTCGACCGACCTCTCGAGGAAAAGAGAAAGCTAGCGAGTGAAATATGCGAACGCTTGACAAGGATGATGGCAAACACAGATAGCTGCCTCCATGTCCCTCAGATATGGGGTGTGATCACTTTGCTCTTGAGAAACAAACGATTCAATATCGAACAATGGGAACATTTCAAGAAATGGGTCCTTGTGCTTCAGAAATGTTTCAACTGCAGTGATTCCGCCGTCAAACAGCAAGCCATAGGTGGCTGGAATCGATTTGTTCTTGTCGCGAACCCTAGTCAGACAACCAGTCGATCCCTATTAAAAATGCTCAGCAAGCCGATCCTGTCCCAATTTGATCGGAAGAAACCAGAGAAACAGGGATTGCAACCAAGCCAACTGGCTCTCTCTAGCTATTACAACCTCCTGTACTACGCTTGCTCGCCCTCTACATCCCACCAACAGCTTGACATCATATGGGAAGAGTACATCGCATCGCCATCCTCAAACATTTTCTCATCAGTTCCTAGCTTAAGCGATCGGATCGCCCAGGTCCTGTCTCATATGCTATGGGGCTCACAGGCTGTAGTCTGGTCGGAAAACCGCGTGAATGACGCAAATAAACTTGGCCCGGAAGAGCTGCCTTCTCTAGACTGCAAGTGGTTGAGGTCAAGGATCCCATCCGTTTTGAGGGTTTTCGAAGATATTTTCAAGTCATCAGTTTGGGATGCCGATATTGAGAAATCTAATATTGCCTCAGCTTGGGTCAGTTTGTCTAAAGCTTTGTCGTTAGCCTCAAGCAAAGAGATAACACCGTCACCGGAATCAATGCAAGCCGTCGCGCATGTCCTTGGGCTCCTTCAGCGCCTCTGGAATATAGGGCCATCATCACTTAATGCCGCAGAAAACGGTTCAATGGATAAATTTTTCGAAAGATTCCGTTTTCTCTCTACCACTATGATAGTCGCCCTCGGAGGTATTCCATTTACGGAAACACTGCTACTGAAGACGTCCGATGCTACTTATCAGACCGCAAGTACACCCACACACCGTCATTCGCGAACGAACAAGAACCTCGACAGCCCCATCCTGCACTTTCTCCGGCTGATTAGTGATGTTTCTGGGATCTTGGAGCCAACCCCTTCCTATTTACATTTGATAAACGACACTCTTGAAGCAGCATGCAATGGGAGAGTGACCCGAGGGTCTAGACTTGAGCTCCTTCGACAATGTGCAGATCTATATCCAAATGTGACTGAATTCCACTTCGGGATTCACAATTTTGCTGAGATCGTCTGGAAATCAACCGCCCAAATCTCTGCAGACTCCTTACGCTCCTTCCCCTCAGAATCTGCGCGTGAGCGGGACGGGTCCGTATCTCGCGACTACGAGAATATTGTTGAGGTCCTTTCTACGGGGTTGAAGTTTTCCAATGTCTCTCAAGTCTGGGATCAACTCATAGACGTCTTTCTTCGTGTCGTTAGGACCGAGAAGGGAGATCGAGCGATGGCAACAATGGTGGTGGAACCTATCGCCGAAGTTATGGAAAGTCTCAAGGCTCAAAGTACCTGTTTGCCTGCGGCGTCGCTTTTCAACCACTCCCTTTCAATCCCCTTTTTCGATCATGGTAGCGCAACTATTGATGAAAACGGAGTGCGGAACAATGGTCTCCCCTCTGATGATAGTGAGCCGTTGTTTCCTGATAAATTAATCGGACTGGCGTGTCGAATTCTTCGACAAGCATACGAAAGCTTTGGTCCATCAGAGATCAATGACACTGCTAGTTTCGTTGAGTCCCTGGTATCCTTCTTGGGATCAGGTGTTGCGACTTTTCGTTCCGCTCTTCTTGACAAGCTTCAGGAACCCCTTGCCCTATATTTGAAGGATGAAGCACGCAAGCTGACTGTCGAAAATGGGGTTGAAAGCAGGATTCTTACCGCAGTAAGTGCATGAATCAAAGGGTTTATGCAAACTCTCTAACCTTAGTATTAGTGTCGTGCACTCTCGTCGGCGGTCTTGAATATCTTGAAAGTTGCATTGTCTCACGACGCTTCAGCTTTACACAAATTTGAGCATGTCATATGTGCTGGACTCGGATCTTCCCATGTATCCATTGCGAAGAGATTTATTGACTTTTGGACAACTACTACTAAGATGCAAAACGACTTGCGGTATCCTGAAACTGTCTCTCAGGCGCTACGTAACCTAGAAACCCACATCACTATCAAGTCGTCAGGATCACCACCTCCGGAAGGGTCCCAGGTAGGTAACCCTAGGCACATCATCATGTATTGGAGACTAATCGACCTGAAGCGTGGAACTCAAACTCGGTCATCTACATCAGAGAGAACACGCGTTATCCAGCAAGACCCCTCGGTAAAATCTCACATTGCATTTATCTTGGACCGGCCTGTTCAGCCTAGTTACTCCACGCGCTTGAATTCATCTCCTGTCACTCGAGAACCGGAGCCTACACCCGCATTGTCGCAGGAGGCGAGAGAGTCTTCGGCTGTGCGGCATGTGCAACCTGAGGATGCGCCCAACCAGCGCGTGCCTAGGGATGATTCGGCGCTTTTCCCGTCTGGCCCTGAAGAGACAATGCGCCATAGCGAGGTTTTCTCCATGATTGATAGCCTTAGATCATCTTCGCCTGCCTACAACACGCCCAAGGAGCTCGAGTTCTTGACACCTCCCCATTTGCATAGTTTACGGCATCGAGCGTCTGAAACTGAGACGCCACAGACACCTATATTGCCACCAGTCACTGGTGACAATGAGGACGGATTCCTTGGTTCTTCTCCCACTCCAGCTATCAGAGGTCGAACACAGTCTGTAGCATCCGACATCCCTACATCCTTAACTACCTCTGTCATGGACTCTCAAATAATTGATCCTCCATCTTCCCCGCCGGATCTTCAATCACGAAGTCCAGATCCCGAACAAAAATCCCAAGTATCAGATGCCTCGCCCCTAAAAGACACGCTGAGCAAACACCAAAGAAGGAGGATGAGGAACAAGTCCAAGCGGGCCTCGCTCATGAAGAAAAAGTCTGGTGACGAGTCCATTGAAGGCGGACACGTTGCCTCTGCTGGCGAAAATGCGGAAGGACAGACCTTGAGAAGTCGTCTTCGCTCATCTGCGGACAAGATGCCGCCGAATGATGAACCCACGACCACGCATCAACCTCGGGTAAACTCGCCAAAGACAATGTGCCAGGAATCTAGTCATTTGCTATCTAATGGCTCTGCGTCCCAGTCGCCGTCGAAGAACAGTATGCCTGCCACTGAAACAAACATACCTGATGACCAGCCAATGATTACAGATCCTTCTGACTACATCGCAGATTCTTGCAGTGACGATATGGATACTCAGGTTACGTCTCAATTAGAATATGATTTGGTGTTTGCTGTTGACTCGAATGGAGCAGCGGCTAGAGAAGATGTTGTAGACGCTTCAGAAAATGTTCCAGTCACGCGAAAGCGAAAGCGAGAGGAAGAGGCCGACGCCGTAGCGCGGTCTCGCAAAGACCGCCGTCGTTCTTCGAGGCTTTCTTCCGCTGTCACCCCATCGACGCCAGGTGCAGGAGACACCAGAGCCTCACGCTCTTCCAAGAAACAAAAAGTCACGGACGTCATTCCAGACTTCCAACCATCGCCAATTAACTCAGCAGTGAAGAAGCGAAAGCACATTGCGACCAATGCTCAGACAAAGTCCGCAAAGAGCGATCAAGGAGCAAAAAGAGACAACAGTAAAGCTTCAGAAAGCCAAGAGGCTCAGAAACGCAGATCGTCTCGCATTAGCGGTATCGCAGCTCCCGAGATCCCAGAGGAGACGCCTACTCCAAAGAAATCCCCACACTCCAGTCGTTCACGCAAACAGAGCAAGAAGCAAAAGGACAACTCCAGTACGCACCCTCCATCCGAACTTTCACAAGAGAAAGAAGCTGCCGCGGCACCAGACGTTCCTGATGCTAGCCAAGCCACAACTCAGGAGGAGCCTTCAGCCCAACACAACCATCCCGAACAGCTTCCGGAAGTACATGATCATTCACCCATTCCATCAGCCAGGACCAACCCTCAGCCAGAGGCACAGCCCGTGCAAGCGACAAGCACAGCAGAAGTCCCCCCCACAATAGGGGAAGATACCCCCGACAATGACGTCCCGATAACAGACGCAGAGACAAGAACAGATTCCAAGAGTGAATCGTCGTCACGAATTAAGCCCCAAAAGCAAGCGGCCTCAAAGACAACCCAAACCGAAACCGAAGCCCAGCCCGCCACGGAGAACGAGATGGACTTCGCCACCTTCCTCCGAGACATCATGGATAAAGTCAAATCGGCCACCTCGCTGGACCGTAACAAAGTCAAGGAGCTCGACGACCTCCTCTTCGATCTTCGGTTTGAGATGCATGAGGCCTTGAGGCGACATGAGAGTACCTAACTAAGTAGTTGAAACAAAAAATTATTTTGGGTTGCATAGCGATGGCGTTTTGAATCATGCCTTTATTTTCATTTTTTATTAATGCCCTTCTTATATCATATCCCTTTTTTATTTTTGTTCTTTTATCCTCAAAAAAACACAACCCGCCCCTTTTTTCTGCTTATATCCTGACCCTGGACCCTATGTCTGGTCTGGCTTGGTTCTGCTCGCTCCGGGTTGTCATTCCTTATATTGATCGATTGATTATACCTCATCGCTTGTCTTCCTCCTCTTTCTTTCTTTCTTTTTTTTTCTCTCTTTTGCTTGCGTACTATAACATGTTATTATATAGACTAGGTACTGATTATACGGGTGATATCAACTCTTAGCATCAATTAGACGTACGGACTAGGTTTTTTTTTCTCCCACTAAAAATAGAAATACTTGATAAGAACGGATTGTTATGCGAGTTATTGGAGATCTTTTTTTTCTAAATCAGGCAAAAACTATTGACATTTGGGGCTGTGCAATTCGGTCGTTAAAACTTCAAAAGGAATGTGTTGGTCAACGAGTCAAGTGGCTCAAGACATGAGGTAGACTTTGTTTGCACTATTTCCATTATGGCTTGATCAGCATCATTACATTACATACGTATACAAATACATCAAGAGGATGGCGGAAGTAAAAGAAAAGCAACTACATGGCTCTGGCAAAACACCATGGAACAGTGATTGAGCATAGATTTCATCTCGAAGCGAGAGGCCACCGGTCCATCAAGCACGCAGACCCCGTAAGACAACCCAGTGCCACCCTTCCCCTCCTCACCGCCAAGATATTACATTAACCTAAGCATAGGACGGTCCACATAAAAAATAAACTCATCTCCTAGCTCAAGTTTCAGGGTAGTATTTTTGATTTTGGGTTTTCCGGGTTTCTTTTTTCTTTTATGTAATAGTTTCTCGACGAAATGCGGGGAATGTGGAGACACCGGGAATGGGCGTGGCACTTAGGCGGAAGGTAGGTATGTGTGTGGAGATCGACCATGTGGCCACTATATGATTTCGATTCATGGGGAGGGGGTAAAATTAGAACGCGAAACTGAGAACCTTTCTCCACGGAGGCATGGCGGCGTATCTGGCGCGCTCGGCGTGGATGAACTCCCAGTCAATATCCCGACGGCCACTGTCTACGTCGATTTGGTCAAGGCGGAGCCATCCCTCGCGTTTCCACAAGTACCCACAGGCCCAGAAGAAGAGGACGACTGGGAGGGCAAGGTAGGACTTGAAGAAGCCTTCGGCATCGTTAAAGGTACCGTTAGCGCCGCCGCCGGGAGGTGCGATGGCAACAAAGAACTAGAAGAACAGAAGTTAGTTTAGAGTAGCGGAAAGAGAAAGTAAGGGGAGGAGAAAGAACATACCTGAGCAGCCAAAACAATGAAGACGAGGAAAATACCGAGCCAAGAGCCGTAGACACCACCGATAGCACGGAAGGGGATCTCGTCAAGTGTGTGTCCGTGGTGTTTCCAAGCACTGCGGAAACGGATGTGCGCCAAACAGATGGAACCCCAGGTGAAGAGGGCAGCCAACCCGGAAAGGGCTTGCAGCCAGTCAAAAATTTCGGGACCCTTGTTGTTCACGTTGATGTAACCTAGCAGGCCAAAGAGAATGATGGCGGCGACGGAGAAGAGGGGGCGACCAGAGCGGTCGACGTAGCTAAAGAGCTTGGGGGCGTAACCCTGCTCGGCAAGGGCAGTCAACGTACGAGAGCCACCGTAGACACCGGAGACGCCGATGGACAGGACGGAAATGAGAATGATGACGTTCATGAAGTCGTCGTAGCCGGTGAGACCGGCATCAGCAGCGATGAGCACGAAGGGAGAAGCGTGGACATCAATGTAACTGCCATTACCCAGGAGACGTTCATCGGTGGATTTAACCAAAAGACCGACGAAGGTGAGACCGAGGATGTAGAACCTAGTCGCGAAGCCATGTGGTTAGGATTTGACGTTCGGGGTGGCATTGGGGAAACAGAGGGGGAAGGCTTACACAGTGATACGCCAGAAGACCTGCTTGATGGCTCCAGGAAGGGACTTGGTGGGAGTCTTGGATTCAGCTGCGGCAAGACCAACCAGTTCGGTCCCGCTGAAGGAGAAGGCCGCGGTGACAAAGACAGCGCAGAATCCCTTGAAGCCGTTTTGGAAGGCACCAGGATCATACCAGAGACGTGCACCCCAGTATTCATCGTAGATACCCTTGGAGGGACCACCTCCGCAGACGAGAATGAGGGCGATGATCATAAAGACCACGATCGCACCAAGCTTCAGGATAGACGCCCAGAATTCCTCCTCGGCATACCCAATGGAACCGAAAATATTCACGATGATCATGGCAATGAGGAACACAGTGATCCATACGGCAACGCTTACATCTACACCCCAGTAGCCGATGGTCAGACCAGCAACAGTCAGTTCCAGAGGTACGACGATAGCCCATTGGAAGACGTAGTTCCATCCCATGGCGAAACCCCACGAAGGGTCAATAAACCGAGCCGAGTAAGTGTAGAAACCACCGGAGACGGGGTACATGACCGCCAGCTCTCCCAATGCATACACTAGGGAAGTTAGTAAGTTTTCTTTCTTTCTTTTATTTTGGCATTCGCAGGGCCAACACTCACCAACGTTGAACATCATAATACCGATAATCAAGAAATCAAGGAACAGGGATGCGGGACCCTGAGGCCTCTGTCAGCTCATACAAATCCACTACCTCATTCACCATGGGAATTCGGGACTTACTCCAGTAGAAAGCGCGCTGCCCGAACCAACAAAGAAACCAGCTCCGATAGAACCTCCAATGGCAATCATGTGCATGTGGCGAGTTTTCATATTCCGAACGAGACCAGCATCACCTTGACGGCGCTTGAAGGAGTTGAGCGACAAGCCATAGCGAGTCCAGAAATCCTGCTGCTCCCAAGATCCAGTCTGGACGGTCGACTCCTCGTTGTAGACGGGAGGCGTCGCATGCGAAGCTTCCACATCGTACACCTCTTTGGTGTCTTTTGTGGTCTCCATGATGGAGGTACGAGTCTTCTTCTGAAGGTATGAGTGTGCAATTCAGAAAATATGGGGGGGGGGGGGGGGGGGGGGGAGGGGGGTGTGGGGGTGTGGGTTGGGGGGGGGGGGGGGGTCGGGGGGGGGGTGGTGGGGGAGGGGGGGGGGGGGGGGAGAGTGGGGGCGGACTAACAAATCCCCTAATAAAAAAATAAAACAGACCGCGGAGGGGGGGTGAGACCGAGTCTTTTTTATAGAGGGGTATAACGATTTTTTG